>CAUYQG010132642.1:0-16694 GCA_963574415.1 Tarsius wallacei
GTGCGCACCTGTAGTTCCAGCTACTCGGAAGGCCGAGGCGGAAGGATCGCCGGAGCCCAGCAGGTCGAGGCTGCGGTGGCCGGGAGCGGCCGCTGCACTCCAGTCTGGGCGACGGAGTGAGACTCCAACTCTAAATAAATAAATAAATAAATAAAGCACTTAAAAAGAAGAGCACTTCAGCATTACCAAAGTTTCTTCCCACACCTGTGCTGCTACATATGGCTGAGCTTTGCTCCTCCTTCTCACACGCTTTTCTCTAAATACTTTACCTCTGAGTTTAGATCTATACATAAGAACAAGCCATAGCAAATTTGTGAACAAACTTAGAAAATTATATTGAAATGTAAGGCAGTGCTGTTACGGAATTTATGCAATTTAGATGTTATGTATTTTGTAACCAAGTTCCATCATTTCAACATATGCCAGGAACTAAGAAGAAATTTCAGTTAATAGCAACCATTTTTTTTCATTTTTACATAAGAATTTTCTTAAAAACGTAAGCTAGGAACTAAGAAGAAATTTCAGTGTTAGTTAATAACCATTTTTTCATTTTTGCGTTAGAGTTTTCTTTAAAATTTTAAACCTTGAATTTTCTCTTTTTATATCTAAGCTGACAATAAGTTACAGACAATCAACACAATCTCATTCTTGAATGTGTACTGTTCACTGCACCTAAGTACATCAGTCACATGAGGAGTCTGAAGGAGAATGTTCACACTCTAATCCCCATTACCCTGAGCATGAAATATGCATCAGTGTAAGAGTGAGACCGAGCCCATCAGGCACGAGAAACTGTATTCTTTTGTAAGACAGTTTATGCAGGTAAGGCAAATTAATTACTGTAAATGCAAAAAAAGGTATAAGAAAATATGAAATGGTATTTTTTAAAAGAAAATATTATCGCATTAGTATTGATAGAAAAAAATGTTAACACAAAAATAAAGTTATGTAAAAGATTGATTGGAGGAAGTTATCTAATGCGCAACTTATGCCATCCTATAAAATTGTGTGCATGCGTGTGTGTGTGTATGTGTGTGTGTCATAAGGTTCCTGTCAGGTATGTTGAAGACACAGAAAGAGGTGCTCATTTCAGGACATTAAAATGAATCAGAGCAAGCATTACCTTTGGGCTTCATAGTCGGCTGGACAGACGTTTTTTTCACCCCAAGTGGACTGACTGCTTGACATTCATATTGGCCTTGATCGTGCGGCGCTGTATGGTCAATTTTCAAAATGCCAGAGGAGGGAATCCTATGCCGGCCTTCCAGAGGGAGCTGTCCTCCTGCAAAGAGAGTACTTAAAACCCAAAGAGCTGAAAGCCAGAGCCCTGTAACTATCCCGGGTAAAGACTGAGATCTGTGTTCCGGGAAATTCTTGGTATTGGGTTCCTGTGAAGACTCCGCCTTAGCACTGCAGCCCCAGAACATGGAGGTGACCCCAAACTCGGCCACTGTATTGCAAGGAATTATATCACCTGTCACCATGAAAACAGCTCGGCCTCCTAATGAATTCTCCCACCTTCGTGTGTGCCCTCAGCCAGAATTCAAATTTGTAAACCAATCTGATTCCTACATACAGTTTTCAAATATCTCTGAAACATCTGTTGATCACATGTATGCAATATTTGGAATAAAAAGACATTATTAAAATACAACATTTAAGGGCTGAGGCAGCATATTAAGAATGGTGATTTTGTGACATTCATGCTAACAAGCCTCACAGCCAAACCCATGTTGTCATTGTGTGCTTCTCACCCCTGAGCTTATGTGAGCCTCTGAATATCCTTCTTAACACTTTGTTCCGTGCAGTCACCAACAGTTAAAGGATATTATCACGCTTAACTAGTTCAGAGAGACTCGTGTCTTATGGAATGTCTTGTTACAGATGGAAAAAATGACAGCTAACATTTATGACATGTGCATACAACGTTCCAGCTACTGTTCTAAATGTCGAAGAGTATAAACATATTCAAATCACTTCCCACAACCACCTTATGATGCAGGTAATATCATCAGCCTCAGCAAAAAGATGAGACTCTGGTTAAAAAAAAGCAGTATTCTTTTGCCCAAGTTCACACACCAGTCAATGACGGGGTAGCGAGTGAATGTGGCTTTGTGGCTCCAAAGTTCACCTCTGACCAACTGGGATGCACTTCTCTTATCTCACAAAGACTAGAGCAAAAATTTCAGCCAAAGACATCCATACATGTAGATGTATTTTGAATTTAATCTAGTACCCAAACTAATAGAGATGTGAGGGTTTCCAAGCCCAGAGGTATCAGAGAAACACTTTTATCCAGCCTATTGTCAACGCTTTTCCATAACATACCTGGGTTCCCAGGAAATGCCTAGTCTCTTTTGAGTCAGGGACAGGCAGGCCCTGCCTGCCAGACCCACGATCCACCCACCTTACACTTAAAGGACATAAGGAAAGCTCTCTTTTGAGAGCTTCACGGATGTTTAATACATTGGAGCTTCACTTCGAATCTTACTGCATTTATTATTTCATTTTGTCATAAAAGAGGATTTTTAAAAATTTTGACTGCTGAACTTTCCGATAATTTCATTTTAAAAATTAGAAGATGAGTCCCAGAAAGAATGTTCTTAGGAAGTCCATACACTCAAATGCTGGAACTCCAAACATTACAAAAATTATGATGGTATCATATTTAAATCAAAGATAACTTTCTGTGAGGTGTTTTCATGTCCCTGATAATAGCTTTGATAACTAATTTAAATGATTTTATTTTACTCTTCACAAGAGAAGGTGCCTATTTCTTCCCACATTTACTTGTAGATGTGCTAATACCTGCTTTTGTCCAGACAATCAGCAGAGGTGAGCTGCCCTCAGCTTCACAAAGCAACGCTACAGCACGTTGTTCTAGCATCACTTGATTCTTGGGGCTTATTGTAAATTGTGGAGGAGCCAAAGAGAATGGAAAAGCATATTACAATTGAAAATTACTTTATCATTTTTAATGCCAAGAGAAAAAAGAAAATATGTTAAAATATACCCTGTGATTAGAATTTGTTTTCACTTATTTATCACCAAGGATACGAAGCAAGTGTAAGTGCTTGTGGAGGTCTGCTCCTGATTGCAAGAAAACCAGAAATATACACGTCAGATCTGCAAAGCAGAAAAGCAGTAGCCAATAAGAAGAAATTATTTCTAAATCTTATGGCAGCTGTTTTACATGCTTAAGTCTGTCAGCTATCATTTTACCAGCTGTGATAAACATATTTAAAACTACAAATCATATTGGAATCATTAACAAAATAGGATTTTTTTCAAATTTTCACACACAGACTAAAACTTGAAACAAGTTGCTTTATTAATTGACAGGAAAATATGCTTCTTAAAGATGAACGTTCCTATAATATGTGAAATTATGTTTTTGAAAAAGTCACATTTATGCCAAAATTCAGAGTTCCAAATATTCATACCCTACATAATTGGTTTTGTATAATACATAGCTAAGAGCTGCAAAAACAGTTTCTAGAAAGGAATTCTGTTAATGAACCTTTGATTAAATAAAACATAAATCAATGTGACCACTTAAGAAAGGCACATTGATCCCTGATCATACCTTAGTGATGGAAAGAACGTTCCCAGATACCTTGACAAATTATTTCTCTGTGTTGCTAGATCTTTGCACAATTCTTACCATCCCTTGCTTCCACCTCCCATCTGAAATACAAGAAATATGATCAAGTAAATAATATTTGGCAACAGGTATTTGTTGCAAGTTCTATGCTGTGCGCTGGTAATAAAGATTTTTTTAAAGGTCTTCGCCATTTCTAAGGGGCTAGACCAAATAACTATGGTATGAGATAACTTACAAAGTCACATAAATTCATGAAACCCCTTACAGGAATGCCTATAAGCTATTTATAATAGAGTTCTAGAAAAACCAGGCTGGAATACAGCCCACAGATCAGCAGTCTCAGGCTCGTCCCTGCACAAATGAGGAAATTCAGACTTTAAAAAAAAAAAAAATCCTACCAAAAGGTAGGATTAAATTTCTCTCAGCCAAAGCTACTACGTCAAAGAGGTAGTGAAAAATTTAGGCCATTCAACTCCCAGCCTGACGTTCTTTCCACAACATTAGCTAACTATTAAAATTACTAGGAATGATTTAAAAAGAATAAAAATATTTCTACATTAAAAAAATGAATTTATGACACACTAAAAGAACTATATAATAAAAGTTGGCAATAGTTAAGAGAAATAATTTAGTCAGAGTTCCAATGTTGGGAAATTTGATTGTAACTTTTTAATAAAAATTCAAATTCAGCCAGCCAAATCTGTGTAAAAAGCACTGTTTTCTTTCATGTTCTCATAGAAAAGAAAAGATTCCATATCCCAACAAATAATAGAAAAACGTTGGTAAGTTGTCAGACCACATGTGTTTCTAACACTAAAACGGCTTTGCTAGCTCAAGGAAAAAATTGTGCTCGGATGGGGAGAAAGCCAAAAGACCTGAGCAAGACAGGGAGTAGAGTAGAGGAATTAGATGTCAAAAATAAGGTTGACGTTTCTGGGCCTTCCATTTAAAATGGTGACCCTCTGAGTCAGACCTCCAATGTTTGAAGAGCACAGGATGAGCTGAAATGCTTTGCTATTTTACCAAAATCTACCCTTCTGACTACTCATGTCTGTGATGCCTTCTACAAAAAGCATTTTGATTTACATTGTGGATGACCGTCGTAGGCCTTTTCACCTCAGCATTCTCGCAGCGATTGGTATCTTTCATTGAAGCTTTTGGGGGGTTGTCATTCAATTTATCATTTGCTTCAGTCAGTTTAGAGAAGGAAGTTTATCTTGGCTTAAGTGGACATTAAAAGAACTAAAACAAATTGATAGACCAGCTCCTAAAATGACACAGAAGGGGGTATATCTTAAAATATATAATCTACGACTAGGCAAATCGCATATGCCTCTTTTATAAATGTATAGAATGATTAATGGACCACTTCAAGACCAATTAAAAATCTGGACACGCCGATCCACAAATGACACAAGGACACCGTTGCAGATGACAAAGGACAAGCAGATGGTAATTTCAGTGCAAAACGACTGGTAAAAACAAATCATTAGCATATCGTGGTACACGAAACAAGCAGGACCATTAATGCTATCAGAGTTTAGTTCGGCCTCAATTGATGCAGAAGAACAAACAGAGGAATAAGAACGACACACAAGAGGCTGAAAACTAAAGACTAGCATGGTGTGAGGTTCAGGAGACAGCTGAAGTGCGAAAGTTTGATTAGGCATTGTATTTCTAAAAAATAAGACACTCAACATAAAGTGATTCAAACAAAACAAAACCCAAACACTACCTCTTTGAAAGCATTTTTCAATCCCAACACATTAAAAGTTTGAAAATAACATTGGCGTCCTTTAAAAGTAATTTCCCCCAGGAATTACCAAAGTCCTCAAGAAAACAACAAATTATGTCTACATCTTCTGCTAAGAGGAAGGAAAGTGTTTTCATGATATTAGCGGTTCTAAGGAAAAACACAATTTTTCCTCAGACATGTCAATAGGAACAAGAAATTATTGATCTCTTGCAACGTAGGGAGTTGGTGCTAAACCAGTCGATTCATAAAACATTTTCTGAATTCAGGAAACCTAGGCTACATGAAGTTCTGTGCCTTTGGGGGGTTTAAGATCACTCTTGGGGCAGTCGGGGCTCACTGCCCTAAAGTTCTCCCAACTCAGGCCCTGCAGGAAGCTGGTCACTTCCATCATTCTAAATTGCCTTTATTTCGTATTTCTCAAGGTCCAGTGTTTTCATAGACAGCATCCTATGCACTTCTTAACTTAATTAAACTAATCCTGGTGCCAGAAGGCCTTACGATGGATCATTGTAAATTACTGTGTCTTGTCAATTGATGAAAAACTGTTTTAGCTAGAACAGGACTTTTGGCAACCACTCCACTAACAATTACATTCTGCTGTCAACTCTAAACCCAGCAGGCAGATGGCATACATGTGACCAGGCACATGTGTGCACGTGCACACACACACACACACACACACACACACACACACACACACACACACACATAGAGAAAGAGAGACAGAGAGAGAGAGAGAGAGAGAGAAAGAGAGAGAGAGAGAGAGAGACAGCGAGCAGAAAGGTAGGGGCAGCCCAGGTTAACAACCAAATAGTAGCAAGAGAATGTATCTCCCTTACAACACGATTGTATGCCCATGCATATAAATTATTTTCTGGATTCAAACAGTTTTATCATTGCTGCTTTTATGCAGCCTGGCTGCTTGCAAGACCCCTCAGCGTATCTTCAAGCTATGTTGAGTCTGACACCAGACCTAGCCCCAGTCTTTCCACTTTTGTATCTGGAGCTTCTTTCCTGGATCTGTAAAATATTCTGAAGCACAAATATCTTCTGACAGCGTGTTTGCAGACTAATGACTTCATCTCTTTTATTGCTAATGGTTGCTTCTGACCTTTGGATAAAGATTGAAGTGTGGGAAAAAATCCAACTTTTACCTTGAAGCAGATTAGTTTTGAAAATTCTATTGTATAAAAAAATAACAATGGGCAAATGGAAATACCTCTTCACTGATGTACATGGCATTATTTAAGTTGAAAAATAATTTTCTGAGGTGGCAGGAGGAACGTCTCAATAATAACTCTCTGCTCTCACACCTTGTGCAATTATGTTTGCTGCAGCTTGAACAGAGCCTTGGCGATTGCTGGCATGACAAGTAAATCGCCCGTGATCCTGCCATGTGATGTTCTATAAGTTAAGGCCACTGGAAGTTGCCACGTGCCTGGATCCACCCAGCTCCTCTCCATGGTCTCTGGTCCAAGTAATATGGGCGTGTGAGTGGCCATACATTCCCAAGTTATGCTTGTGCCAATTAAAACCTCTGTGTCCTGGGGCTGGATCACAAAGCTAGGTTTGGCTAAGGGTGAGAGAGAGTTGCTGTTAGGAAGGTTTATTTATTCTGCTTTGTGGCTTTAAGATTATTGTCGTTTTCAAAACACCTTTATGCTAAAATATTATATGCACACATTAAATTCTCAAAGATAAATAAAAAATAAATTAAATGTGGATTTGGTATAAATGCAAGATTTTGTGATATTCCCACCAAATATTTATTTTAAGGTGACAGGCTTGAATATTCCCATTTAAAGATACTTGCCATTTTTAAATATAGTTCTACCTGTGAGATGTAGGCACATGTCCCTGGGAATAAAATAAACAAAAAAGCAAAATCTATCTAGTCATTGCTCTTCCTCCTGTTTGTTTGCTATCTGGAATTCAGGCATAAATTTGGGAGTTGCAGAAACGACTTTGCGACAAAGAGGTAGCAATTATGAGGACAAAGAGGCCAGCATGCAAAGGATTGAAAAATACAAAGAAAGATGTCATTAGCTCATTGGGGTAATGTGGCAGCTATGTGCAGACCTACCTGTGCTCCTGCGGCTAGAGTCAAAACACACATGCACACACAAACACGCATATACAACATGCATTCAAACCACGTCTATTCAAGGGTTTTTATTACTCTCAGCTAAATTTATCACAAATTGATTCATCAAGTATCCATGTAAATAGAAAATTTAGACTACCATATAAGGTGTTCCATGCCTCCTAATTCAAAAGAGTTCTATCTTTTAATCTCAAGCAGAAATTAGGTATTAAAATGCCTAATGATTTGAGTCTAAGTTTGGAGGAAGACTCAATTTCTGAGATGAACATGCTCTGGAGTAAAGCAATTGATTTGATGTAATTAAGCAAGGAAGATTTAATTCCATTTTTGACAGCAGTTAATGTCTTAAGTATAATAGTAAAATGCTAGATGTTGGAAACATATAGAGACATGCCAACCACACTCCTTTCCTTGTATGTTGATACTCTAAGTACAAGGACAGAGGACAAAACATATATGAGGAGAAGCTCCAAAAAATGGAATTTATTTATAAAAACTGTGTATTTATTCTTATATGTTTAAAATTCAGTCACTTTCAACGTACTATCCGCTTGATGCAATACACCTATCGAGATGCTTTTTTCACTGCTCAAAACAGTTGTTGAACTTGTCACATTTGATGCCTTCTAACGCTTCTGCTGTTTCCTGTTCCACCACTTCCACATGGGCAAAATGTTTCCCTTTGAGAACTTTTTTCATACGGGGAAACGTCACTTGGGGCACGATGGGTTGAGTAGGGATGGTAGGGCATGGCAGCCACGTTGGTTTTTTGTTTTTGTTTTTGTTTTTATCAAAAACTGCTGAACACTCAATGCAGTGTGGACAGGTGTGCTAGTAAATCACCCATCATAAAATGGTCAAATGCATTGAAAGAATCTCCCCAAAAAATTCACTGAAGCTGAGCGCAGCCTCTCACAACAATGCTAGATGGTAGACTGATGCTGGTAGATTCCTAGAACACTTACCTAGTACAAGGGGCCCACCCTCCAAAATTATAACTCTGGTTTTTTGGGGGTCCTATCTCACAGTATGTAAAAGTACAACATATCTGGGAAAGAATTATCTTGGAGTCAGGTGTCAAGTGCTTAGGAGGACCTCTGACAGGAGAGAAGGAACAGCTATTATGATCATTGAAATAAGAAATGTTTCTGAAGTCAATGGCAGTGGAAATGAAAAAAGAAACTAATCTGATACCTCTTGGAAATATTTTTTAGAGAACCGAGGAATAAAAAGTAGGAAGAGGATAAATCTGAGTTTACTGAAGGATAGTAATAGTATCAATAGAGATAACAAACATAGGATGAAGTGGATTTTTGCAGGCAAACATGTCCAAGGGATGTAAAGATTTACATGTGAAAACAAGCAAGAAATGACAATGCTGATCCAAATATCAGAAAGACATCAGCAATAAAAATAATGAGTTTTATATGAAGTATTAAAGCCTAATATTTAGGAATTGTGCTAAAATTCAGGGAGCGCTCAAATAAAGGAGGAAAAAGGTATGATTAGGGCAGGGCAGACTAAATAGAGAGAGAAAAAAAGGCTATAAGGAAAACCACATTTTAGGAAAAAAGAAGAGAATTAAAAGAGGATCGAGTATGCTAGGGAAAGATCAAGAGAATGTGATGTCCCCAAAGTCAAAGCAAGAAAACTCCCATGTGTAGGGTCAGACTTGACCTAGAGGTGGAAGAGGAGGCTTTGGAAGAAACTAGTAACAGTAGGTTCGTCAACTAGAAATTACTTGGGGACTATGAGAGAAATTCCCATACTCAATCAAACCCTAACGCTAGCGTATTTTTCTTCTGGTGTAACTCTTGATTCAGAGCAGTTTTCTCCAGGTGTTTTGCCACTACCCTGCCCACGCTGCTACCAAGTCTCTTCTGCCTCATGGCAATAGCTTGCTTACATCCTTGTCTCCCCACACCCTCCTGTTTGTTCTCTGGACTGACACGAGAGACATCTTTCCAGAAGAGAAACAGTATCAATCACTCTCAGAGGAGACTCAGGAATGAGCCTGCCTTACACCTCACCAAGCCCCATGTTATTTCCAGCCCTTCATCATACCTCCAGGATTTGCATCCCATGAATGGGTCCCGATCTATGCTGTGTCTTTTCTCCTAAAATAATATTCCAGTCCCATCTATGTGGCCTTCTCCCCCTTGTTCTTGCTTTTAGCACAGAGGTCACTGTTTCCGGAGATGACTGGATGAACATAACTCTCCGTGGCTACTTCCAAGACTCCCCTCTGTTGGGGTGGGCTGAACGGATTCTAGAGAACCAGTTGTCAAAATTTTGGTATTCTGCAAGCTGGCTGTTAAGCATAGTCATTATTAAAAGTTAAATTAATAAGCACATTAATCAAATATATTTTATTAATATCAAAGTTAACAAATAGTGAAATCTACGACTTCTAATTATTGTCCCACATTTTACTATTACCAATCTTGAAGTTATTATGCCTACTGCGTTTGCTTGCTGGAAATATTATATTATGGTGAGATTCTACACATCTCTCCTCAACTCCACATTCAGTGATGTCATGTTGGTAACTAGAAATTGGCATGGTGGGATCGTTTATACCACAGAAATGGGCAAATGCTGAAAATCACGACTTCTTTCTCCCCAAAGCCAGCTTTTAAACATTTATCAGCACACAACTCTCCTGCATGCTACTATCTTCTCTCCTACACATCATAAAACTTATCATTTTTGTTGGATTAAGGCTATCATCTAATAGACTATAGGCTCAGTAAGGTGAGTGACAATGTATTTCCATCACCTCAAAATGTCAGTAAACATGTGTCACAGCCATTGTGCCTGGCTTTTTACAAGCCGTTGAAATTATAGCAAAGCCAAGCCCCTGGAAAGCTGAAGAGCACGGTAGTTAACCATACAATCCTCAACAGCTAACTCAATGGGCATTCAATAAATATTTGTTGAATGAATTCATGGTGAGTGAATGATTAAATGAATTTCTGAAAAGGATAATATTCCTGCCTAGGTACCACTGGTTCACTCTGCCTTGGGATGCTGGAAAGCTGTTTGGGGAATCAAAACGGATATTGCAAAGTCTGTGCAATATATATGTGCTGTACTGGAAAAGAATTAAGCCAAGAGAAAATTAAAACATGCTTCAAGAGGAAAAAATGCAAGTTTCTCTACAGCAAGATAAGAAAAATCACGACCAGTGGTCATTATTTCACTTTGAAGTATTGCATATTCTAAAAAAGCAATAAAAGGTCACTTTCTAGTGTAAATAGCTAATGGATAACTGATGTGTCTACACTAAGTTCATGCAGAAAATAAATTTGCCCAGAAAATTGGAGTATCTGAGAATAGCATCGTGTCTTGGTTTCCCCAGCAGAGTTTCTCACCATACACTGAAAGACACCTTGGCCTGACTCCCTCTGGTGTTTCGGATCATGAGTGTCCCATCATCAAACATATCAAGTCGAGTATCATCTTCCAAATCCAATGAAAGGCTGGAAATATATGTTATACATATACATCATTTGATCCCATTCATATTTAAAACTTTTAACAACACTGAGAATACAGGATTTTATAAATATGTTTCCCGTATACCAACTTGTTACATTTATTTTATTATCTGAGTAATTCAAATTATTTTACTTAAAGTTCTAGTTGTCTCCTTCCCTTTTCTAAGATTATACCCTGCCATAGGCTATGAGTCAACACATGATAGAAGGAAATTTCAAATGAAGAAAAAGCACCAATTAGCTAAATGAGAATGTCTAGTCATCATTTTGGAGGATTAGCTTCAGGAAAAATAGCCTTGTTTTTGAATGGCCAGCAATGCAAGGTACAGGTGAGAACAGGAGAGACTGGACTGTCCCATGAATATGAGCCACCAAAGCGACTCAGTGTAAGCAGCATGAAATAAATATCAGTAGGCACTTGTTTTAATGATCAGATCCAAAAGGCTCACTTTTTATTAAGCAACTTAATTATTTTGAATGCAATTCTAAAAGTGTTTAACGCGGACCCCAGTTAAGACGATTTGCAAAAGCATAAGCCGACAGTAGCGGAATCACATTTTTCAGAAGGTGATTCAATTTCCTGAAACTTCATGCCAAAACTTTTCAGCCCATCATGTCAAAGGTTATCAGATGTGTATGTGCTATCTATCATTTGGCGACACAATGCAGTAGAATCCATTGAGACTCACTGTGTCAATAATGATATAAAATGGGCTGCAGCATGTCACACCCCTACATTCAAAATCATTCCTTTTCCTGGTTATTTCCCTTTGTGTTCATATCCTCTTCACTATGCTCATGAAATTCATTTGCTCATGAATTACGATCCTTTTTCAAAAAATAAAAGTCTTCATTGTTTGATATGTTCTTTTCACATTGCCAGTTTGATGCAAATTGAATATCAATCATATGTAAAAACACAAAGATTTGCATTAGTAGAATATATTTGGCCTTTTTTCCCTTGAACATGTGAGAATAAGTACATCTGATTTAATGAAGAAGCATCAACAACCTCTATTAAGGTAATCCCATTGCAATAAGCATTTATTAAGTGCTTTCTATGGGCTAGGTACTACAGCTAGGCATCAGAAATATAAAAAGGAATAAGTTATCATGACACAAATTAAAAACATCCTTCACATGCAGTGCCGTCTTTGAGCATAAGTCAGAATATAATTGCAAAGCTTGCTTGTAAACTGCTGGAACTATTATAATCCTATTTACCACAGAATTTAAACTTTTTTTAGAATGACCTAAATTTTGACAGTCTAGAACCTCAACATTGCGAAAAGAATGGCTGCTTTAAAAATCCCTTTCTCTATTTCACTGTCTTGCTTAATATCTTCCAGTGCTGCTCGCAACGATTATAAACTGAAAGCCGAAGTCACTAGCTTTCCCGTTATTTTGAATTTTTTTTCTATTTCTTCCTGAGGTAAAACCCTTGTTCTAAAAAACATGGTCTCCTCTTTCTTTAATCTAACTTCATTCACTTTCGTTTTGAGCTTTTTTAGTCATTCTTTTGTCGGTCTGGAATGTTTTCCGCTCAATCATTTTAAAATCACTTCTTGAGTGCTGTTACTAAGAGCTGGTAATTACATCACTTTCCTGCTGAGGAGTATAAAAAAATCTCCAAAGCCACCTTGACAAATGACTGATTCCTAATTTTTTTTTAAGTATAATTACAGAAAGCGGTCTTTAGAAAATGGATCCTTTGTTTTGATTTGAGATTTTGTGTCCTCACGTGTGATCAGTATTGAAAAGTGTTCCATGGTTGCTTGAAAAGATAGTATAGTACAGCTTTGTATGTAGCAGATACATGTAGCCCAGGGTTTCAAGTTGTGCTTAGATATTCCTACTCATTTTGGTTCTTAATCTTTCTGAAAAAGTAGCATTAAAATTTCTCACTATAATTGGGTTTGTGCCAATTTATCCTTAGAATTCTCTAATTGAGTTTTACTTTTGAGCAGCCATTTTTGATAGGTATACAAAGGTTCATGAATCTTACACCCAGGCGAAGCACACCTTTCACCATTAAGAATGATCTAATGATAATATAATTACAGTATTTCCTTGAAATTGATTTTGGTTGATATTAATATTTTTATAGCACCTCTGTCTCTTTTAAACTTGAAAAGATGTCTAACTATACTTAAAAAAGCACTCAAAATAAAAATAAACATTTTTTCAAGGATATATATATGAAAGAAAATAGATATTAAATACTTTTTGTTTTTTAGAATTGTGAAGTAAAAGTGAGAATTTGCTACATAAGTGAATTGTGTGCAGGTGATGTATGGGCTTCTCACTAGCCCTCTGTCCCCCTGATAGTAGATATGGTACACAGTGGGTGACTGTGTACCCATTATCTCCCCTCCTTCCCTCCCTGCATTAGCAGTGCCAATGTCAGTTGTTCCTGTCTTTGTGCTCACGTGCCCAAAGTTTAAGGCCCACTTATGAGTGAAAATTTGCAGTATTCAGGGTTTCTTTTTTCTGTGATAGTTCACTTAGAATAATGGTCTCCTGCTGCATCCATATTGCTGCAAAGACATGATTTTGCTCTCCTTTCTGGCTGTGTAGTATTCCATTATGTATATGTACCACACTGCATTTATCCAGTCCACTTTCAATGGGCATCTGGATTGGCTCCATGTTTTTTCTATTGTGAATAGAACATATATGTGCAGGTGTCTTTTTGGTAGAGCGATTTATGTTCCTCTGCATATACTCCCAGAAGCTGGAATTTTTCAACTTTTCATTCTTTGAGAAAATGCCATACTGCTTTCCACAAAGGTTGAACTAGCTTACATTCCCAACAACAGTGTAGATGCATTCTCTTTTCTCCGCAGCTGCACCAGTACCTGTTGCTTTTAACTTTTTAATGATAGCCATACTGACCATGGCATGGTGTGACATGGTATCTCATTGTGGCCTTATTTGCATTTCTCTGATGATTAGTGGGGCTGAATATTTTTTCATGTTTGTTGGCTGACTGAATATCTTCCTTTGAGAAGTGTCTGTTCATGCACTTTGCCCACTTTTTAATGGGGTTGTTTTTTTCTATTAATTTGCTTGCGTTCCTTATAGATCCTGAATGTTAGGCCTTTGAAGGACGCATAGCTTGCAAATATTTTTTCCCATTCTGTGAATTGTCTCTTTTCTCTCTTGATGGCTTCTTTTGCTGTGCAAAACTTTTCAGCTTGATAAGGTTCCACCTGTCAATCTTAGCTTTTGCTATGTTTGCTTTTGTGGACTTGGTCATGAATTCATTGCCTACCCTGTGGTCCATGCGCGTGTTCCCTAAGTTTTCCTCTGAGATTCTATTTTTTTTTTAATTAAAAAAATTGTATTTACTTAGAAGCATTCAGAATGTCAACAAAACAGCTGCAACTTTTTTTTTTTTTTTTTTGCAATTACAGAGTGGTATTCAGTTAACAGAACAACAATTATTTCGTATAAGCTGCATCAGAGACAACTGAAGATGAGAAAACTACAATCCCCATATATTACTAATTTGTGCTGGGCACCAACAAGAACCTGCTTTAAATTTCCATGCCAATTTACAACCCCCATACTGTACCAGGCAAGGTTAGTGGCTATTGAAAATACCACCAGGACAGGGCTATCTAAAGACACATTCGGTAGTGTGTTAACTATACAAAAAAAGACACTGTACAGTTTAAAAACAAATCTTACACAGCCTTACATTTCAATTTTTTTCTTTAAAAGGAGTGAGTTGTGTACAGGGGGGTTAAATGCTTTATAGACAAGAAGAAAAAAAAAACTGCGCTAGAACCAACTCATTCATCATCATCATCTTCTTCTTCATCTTCATCCTCTTCGTCCTCCTCCTCTTCCTCGTCCTCTTCGTCCTCCTCATCTTCCTCCTCTTCCTTCTTTTTCTTGCTCTTTTCCGCCTTGACGACTCCCTTTTTCGCCGCGTCAGGCTTGCCTTTGGCTCGGTAAGCGGCAATATCCTTCCAAGATAAAGGGAGACAAGCAGGAGAGAAAGCACCGTTAAGCAGAAGCAGCACGGCCAGGGTTGCAGAGACGCCGGCGCCCCGCACAGCCACCGATCCACTGCGACTCCAGGAGCAGCCAGAACTTCTACACACGCACACAAAAATGCCACGAGACCACCACAATGACAGCGACCTGCAACTCATGAAACGGCGCGGTCTCCTATTTGCCAAGTTATGCCTTGTTGAGGTGCAATTACGTACCACATCCTAACTCCAGTTTATTAGGACCAGAATGCAGAGACTTTGATTAAAGGGTAGACACTGCCACCTTCTGAAATGTAAAAAAGCACTCCACAGGTTTACACTGTCAGATCCCAATCCATAGGAGAAGCGTGTCATTAAAAACAAGTAATTTGCCAGCAAGCGTGCAACTAGGTTAAAAAAAAAAAAAAAAAAAAGACCTAGAAATGGGTATTTTTCGGGGCGGCTAAAGAAGCTAAAAATTAGCTTCAAGTACTCAATATTTCAATTCGAAGCACAGCAATGACAGATTTCCTCCATCTTATTCGTTTACTGAACAGGCTGGAAATTTAACTGACTGATGCGGTGGTGTTTTGAGCATCTAAAGAGACGTAAATGTTTCAGGGTACGATGATGAAGAGATATAGCCCACAGTCCATCTTTGTGTTGGATGCCTGACCATTTAAAAAGTCACCTCGACTCCAAGGGACTTCCGGAATTTTTATAAAAAGGAAGACAGACCGGGGGAACAAAACCAACTTAGAACAGCGCTTTTGGTCCTCTGTATTTCTTAAAAGGCAAAAAACTTCAACCCCCAGCATCCTTAAGGTAGCTGTTATACCAGAAACCATGATTATACCTCCAACCCTTAGAAATCCCTAAGAAGGCGGGGAATGAAGACCTCATGTGCAATCAGCCGACACCTGGCTCTCCTGTTCATCCTCCTACCAAGCAGACCCACAATCCTCACCTTTTCGTATTTCTCCTTCAGCTTTGCGGCCTTCTTCTCGTAAGGCTGCTTGTCATCCGCAGCAGTGTTATTCCACATCTCTCCCAGCTTCTTTGCGACATCCCCGATGGACAGGCCGGGGTGCTCTCCTTTGATTTTGGGGCGATACTCAGAACAGAACAAGAAGAAGGCCGAGCTAAAAAGAGACATTTAATTCCAGGGTGTTAACAGATCACAGACACACGATTAAAGTCACACTGCACTGCTACCCACGGGGGGCCTGGGACTTCCCACCAAGTGCTGGACAGGATGCCAATACCCTTCATAACCAAGGCTTAATTCAGTGACATAGCTTGTGCTAGCGAGGGACCCAGAACATTCTACAAGTTGCTGTTTCAGAGAGAGTGTTTATTAAGAAATAAAAGGGTCAAAATTCTATCACAAAATCCACAGGCAATGCAAATGCCCTAACACTCCCCTCCTAGGGGATCTTTCTGATAGTTAAATGCGCCAAGGTGAACAAGCCTCAGCCCAGAAACTTTGGACCGGACCCCCTAAACTGGTCAGGTGACTCGCTCCGTTTCTATCAGACGCCTCCTGCAAAACACGTCTGGAAAAGAAAAGCGGGCAAGATACTCACGGAGGCCTCTTGGGAGCGTTGGGATCCTTGAACTTCTTTTTGGTTTCCCCTTTGGGAGGGATATAGGTTTTCATTTCTCTTTCGTAACGGGCCTTGTCGGCCTTTGCCCTGTCTTCAAATTTTCCCTTCTCTTTAGCGGACATGGTCTTCAGCCTCTCTGA
>CAUYQG010132651.1:0-11906 GCA_963574415.1 Tarsius wallacei
AGTTGAGATGCATTATTTAGCTGTATTCTTGGTGTGGTTAAAGAACATGGCACTTGGAAGCCAAGTTTGGATCCCAAGTCAAGTAAGTGGCCAACGTCCTGCAAAGACATGTGCCGCACTCTCGCTGTGCTTTTCCTTTAATTGCCTAGCACACATTTTCCAAAATCCTTGCAATAGTGCACCTGATCGCACCAGTAACTTGCAGAAGCAGAATGACACTGCTTATAGAACTCAGGAGGTTTTTTTTAGGTTTTAAAAATTAACTTCATTTAGCTGACTCACATTAAGAATGCTTGAGCCAGGTGCGGTGGCTCAAGCCTGTAATCTCAGCACTTTGGGAGGCCGAGGTGAGGGGACTGACTGAGCCCGGGTTCAAGAACAGCCTGGGCAACTTGGCGAGACCTCATCTCTACAATAAATCAAAAAATTAGCCGGGTGTGGTAGCGCACGCCTGTAGTTCCGGCTACTTGGAAGGCTGAGGCGGAAGGATCGCCAGAGCCCAGCAGGTCGAGGCTGCGGTGGCTGGGAGCATGCCACTGCACTCCAGTCTGGGTGACAGAATGAGACTCCAACTCAAAAAAAAAAAGAATGCTTGGCTGCACTGATGACTTCTCCTACTGCAGGTGCAAAAGGCAGGAGCACTGGTAGGGTCTGAGAGAAGCCATGCGTTTTTCCCAGTTCTCTTCAGAGGACCTTGCTGAAACCACCAAGTAGAGAAGTGACTCTAGGCTAATGTTTCTCAGGCCACCACATCAGATTCACTAAGGAGTACTTACCAAAAACGTAGAGTCTCTCTAAATCAGAATCACTGGGTCTAGTGTCCAGGAATATACATTTTAAGTGAGCTCTCAGGTGATTCTGGTGCACACCAGAGCTTGGAGACTCTGTTCTCCACTGCAGGAAGGGGTCCGCGATCTCCATGCAGGGCCCACCTGCCTACCATTCACCCAGCAGGGTCTGTGTGTGCTAAGGGGGAGCAGTGGGGAGAAGGAGATGTGGTGACCCTCGGAGGTGATTCTCTCTCTGGTCCTGTTCAAAACCATTTTGGGTGCAAGAAGCCCAGTCGAACCCCTCAGGGGGTGCTTTTCAGTAAGCCTGAGGTTCCCAATAGCAGAGGGAAATGCCAGACACTGGGGAGCTCAGCCAGAATGCCCCTCCATCTGCTGGTTAGGCTTATCAAGTCATTTCTTTGAAAGCAAGTGTCCCTGAGAGGAGGCCTATCTGGAGGACTAGATGTTAGCTTCTTAATGATCTGTTAGCACTTTAGAGAGGTTGACAGCATCCTGAGAATATGGACAGGATACAGGGAAGTCACCTGAGGTAGGAGGACAGTAAGACATTAATAGGGAGGTGGCAGGTGGCGCACCACATCCCCTGCCTCTCAAAGTTATGTTAGCTGCCAAGGTGTCCCATCCCATACCTGCTAATGGACCACGTGGGGAATGGTTGGCCACACGTGTTCGGCATTACAGCCTAGGTCTTTGGAGAGGTGAAGGCAGGATAAGCTCAGTCTGTCAGTAGCACCAGAGTGAAGCCTCTCCCAAAATAGTCTTAAGGGCAGAGGCAGCGGGTTTTAATCTAGCAGGTAATCTGGGAAACATCCTGCCTGACCAAAAGTGAAAATTTTTAAAGTAAGGGATTCTCAGCCACTATGGTGAGAACACTAATCCTCCACATTTTCTAACTCAAACATAGAGCCCTCTGTTTCTTGAAACAACAGTTTCCATCTAATTGCAAACAAGACAGGGTTTCTGAGGTGCTGACAGTCCAGGGAAAGGACAGTGGTAAGAGCATGGACTTGAGCCAGATGGCCTGGGGTTGCATCCTGGCACTACCACTTCCTACCTGTGACCCGTGTGAATCACTTCACTCTCTGTATCTCAGTTTCCTCATCTGTAAAAGGAGGATAGGAGTAGTGCTTTCCTCATGGGGTTAGAGTGAGGATTAGGTGAGTAAGGTCTGCAAAGTACTTAGATCAAAACACTTAGTCCTGTATTTGCTGCTGTTATTATTCTTAGTCTCTGCTCAGGACTGCCTCACAACATATACCAAAGGATGGGTCTTAGAGTTGAATTAGGGGGAGAATCTTTGTGGTGTCTGTATAGCTGATGTTCTTTCAGATCAACCGTGGTGCTTTCAACTAAGTTACAGACTTCTCTTCTATGAAGAACCTTCTAAGGGGAAAGAGGTGGGATGGCAGAACAATAAATCCCTATTTTGTGCAGTCCAGCTAACAGAGCAAATAATTTACACCAAGTTAGTCACTGGTAGGGCTTCTCAGGGTTAGATTTAAAATACAATTCTGTTGGGGAGTGTACGGTCCATTCCAGGGTGTAAAATGGAATAATCTCCACCAGGATTAAGTCACACTTCCGGGGTCTGACAGCATTTCCAGGGAGAGTAAGTACCACACAAGCCTTCAATGCTACTCATTGGTTCTGGTTTGTAGCTCCCACCGCCACTGGCTGTCTAACCCCATTCAGCCTTCCCTGCCAGCCCACCATGGTGTGAGTCTTTGAAACAGACAGCTGGGTCTGAAAACAAAACCAGGCTTCCTTTGGTTGGGGGAAATGTTGGCAATGGGAATGTATGAAAGGGAACTGGGGTGAGCCACTCACACATGTGACAGACATTAACTTTAGATTTTATGTTAATTCTAAGCAAGTGTGTTAAAATCCACATTACAATTCTAATAACTGCCACCTGCTCATCACTCTGTGTTGTCTCATCTATATATCATCATTAAATTTAGTCACAGGTTGGATGCGGTGGCTCATGCCTATAATCCCAGCATTTTGGGAGGCCGAGGTGAGAGGATTACCTGAGTCTGCTGGTTTGAGACCAGCCTGGGCAACTTGGCGAGACCTCATCTCTACAATAAATACATAAAAAATTAGCTAGGCGTGGTGGCGTGTGCCTGCAGTTCTAGCTACTTGGAAGGCCGAAGCAGAAGGATTGCCTAAGCCCAGCAGGTCAAGGCTGCAGTGACTGTGAGCGTGCCTGGCCAGCCTGGGTGACAGAGTGGGTCTTTGACTCAAAAAAAAAAAAGAAATTTATTCATGAATTCAGTATTATGAACTGACCTGAGCAGATAGACAGCACAGCATAACGATGAGCATAGATGCTACAGTCTCAGGTTACCTGGGTTTGAATCCTGTCACTGCCATTTAGCCATCAGACTTTGGGCAAGTCCATTTTACTTCTTATGGCCCAGTGTTTTAATTCGCAAAATGGGGTAAAAATGGCAAGTCATGACTTCATAAAGTTGCTATGAGGGTTAAATGTATGTAAGGTATTAATAGTGGTGCCTGGTGGGTTTTTTGGTGCTGGGGCTTGGAAGAGCAAGTAAGCCATCAGGGAGCTTACGGTCTAGAAATGTGTCACTGCATTCAGCCCCTGCCATGTGCTTTGTACAAAACAGGTACACAACAAAAGTCTCATTGGAAGCCTGCAGAAATTGCTCATATACCATTGGATATCTACAGGTGCTGGCCACTTTAACATCCCAAAATCAGAAAAACAATGGTTTTATACAATGCCTCTACAAATGTGAACAAAAACCTTTGTAAAATGTCATCAGTTAAAAACTCCATGCTCCACTCCTGAGAGTCTTCAAAAACTACAAAATGGTGGGAAAAGCTTCAGTTTTTAAGCAAATGGAAAAAACAATGCTTCGTTGTTTTATGTAAAATTTAAAGTGTATGCTCACTGTTGATATGTCCAATAATGCTCTACTATGAGGAGCACAGAGTGCTATGTCCAGTCAATAGAAACTTTTAGGAGATATATAGATAGAAAATGGTGAGAGAAGAACAGCATGAACTGTTCTAAAGCCATAAATCTTTCTCCTTTACTTCCCCTTTAGCCCTGCAAGAAAGAGTATTCACCAGTCTTTCTTGTTTTGGAGGCTCATTTTAAAATCTACAAGTTCTTGTAATATCTTATAAAAACAGACTACAAGAAGAGAGGCCATCCCAGGGATCAAATTCCCTCTATCCCAGGCAATTTAAGGCAAAAGAAGAATGCAGTTTTAAAAAACTCAAAGAAAATAAAGACATAGTCCACAATATAAAAAACCTCTAGCTTAGTATCCAATTAAGTACTTTCATTAGATCTGTTTTTTGGAGAAAGTGAACTGAGGTTTCATGTGCTTTAAAAGAATAGTAAGACATCGTTATGCATGAGGCAGGAGAATCTACAACATCCTTGCATTCTTGAAAGCATGCAGTCCCCAAATGTTTCCAACATACTGACTTACTTATCCCCCCCACCCCCAGTCAGTGAAAGGGGAATCTCTGTGTGATACCATCTCCTGCAGCTCTAATCTGCCAGAGGAATCCCTCTCTAGCTCCCTTCTGGGGACTGATACAGCTTTGCTCATTGGCCAAGTCCATCTTCCCTTTGACTATAACAGTCTTTCTTGGACTGGATTCCTCATGGGAAACCTCATGAGGTAGTGCTTCTGGCAGCACTGCCGCTTAAAAATCTTATGATTTTACCTTCAGGACACAGCCCTCTTATCTGATACAATTCTCTCTTTTCCCCTTCTCATCCATAACCTAGCAGTTCCACTCTGAAAGACTCTCAGATTGGGCCTGGCTCTGGATTGCCAATGCCCACCTTCTGTAGGCCACCTCCCCTCTCACCTGGTCACCCAAGCCTCCTTCCTGCATGCCCAGCCTAGCCCCCTCCTCCTCTGTTTTACTCTCCACAGTGCTACTACGTGACTTTCTCCTAAAATACAAATCTGGGTTATGTCACCATTGATCTTCAATGGCTTCTTGCCTTCAAAATAAAGTCCAGTCACCCTGGGTTATAAGTTCCTTCCTGAACCTCCCTATACTGATATTTTTCATTACTGTGGTTTCAAGGCTCACCTGGTGACGAGAAGCTGAGTAAGTATTGTTCCAGTTACTATAACAACAATAAACTTGAGAAATTAGGAAATATATCTCTCACAGAATAACACTGGTTTGTAGTCATGTACTATACTTTGGTCTCCACTCAGGTACAACCAGTTTTGTAATTTTAAAGCAGACTTAATTGTTCCAGAAAGCTTTCTTCTTCCAAATTACTGAGTTTTGTAAGACATAAACCAGAGTAAGCACAGATTCAGCCAGTGAAATATGCTTGTGTTCAGTCAGTGTTCCTATGCTTGCTAGAAATCAAAAGCTTTAGGGCCAGTATCCCCACATTTGAAAAAAAAAACAAACAAACCAGGAGTGAGAAGGGGAAAATGACTAAATTGGGATTCAGAAAGAGAAAGGAGGAGGAAGACAGAACAACAAAGATGTACCCTGCCCACTAAATGATAAACTCTACCTCAGGTGGGTCCTTCAGAGCACAGCTGTTAACACACAGCATACTGGTTGTAAACACATTCACTTGAGTCTCCACAGCTGCAACAGGAGGGAGCTATGATTCTCCATATTTTACAGGTGAGACGATTCCAATATGTATTTTGTTTACTATGGTAATCACAAGGTAAGTATAATGCTTGGAGTTAGGGGGATACTCAGCTCTGGAAGGAATGGAATTTCCAGGTCCCAGGAGGGAGCATAGAGTCCCTTCTGTTCAGACTTCCCACTCTATCCTTCCCTAGGGAGAGACCAGCTCCCTGACCAGTGAGTTTAGAACAGATTGAGGATGCTCAGTCAATGCCCAGGAGCTTTTGACTTTTTTTTTTCCAGCTTGTCAGTCATTGACATGTGACCATCCTCTACATCCTGACTGGTGTGTGAAGTAGAGAACAGAGGCAGGCCTGCAGCCTAATTTAGGAGGAAAATATAGGAGAGAAGCACTGGCAAATCCAGGTGGCTACATGAATAAGCTGCATCATCCAATCTGACTTTTATCAGTTGATAAAGCTATTAATTTGATTTCTATGTCCTATTTCTCAGTTACTTGTGAATAAAAGCAGAGAAGACAGAGGGCTATTGACTGGTTTCCCAAAAGCCAAATACAAGGCCCAAATAGAGGTATTCAATTAAATGAATGAATTAATTAGTCCAAGGGCCCAGGGGAGAGACTTAAATCCATGTCTGAAAGAAAAGCCCCTGGTTTTCTACATTCTACTCCAGTGTTTCTTGTAGGACATTCTCTTCCCAGGCTTCAGTTCATGCTTCGATATGGCTGCCAGGAAATACTGTTTGGTCAGGCACTAACCACCTAAGAACACATGCCTGTTTAAGAACATTGCTAATTACCTGTTTTTCTACAGCAGCAACAAGGGATGAGTTCAGCATGTGAGCTTGTTGTCAGCTATGTCACGGGCCAATACTGACTGAACCCTGCGGGTACATGAGGAGGGGCCTGGAAGATGTGGAGAGGCAGTGGAAGTGGCCCCAGCAGCAGCATGGACAAATGGGGGAGGAGAAAGGCATGCAGCCAAGCATGATAAGCACAGAAAAGGCGGGGCCAGGCCTGGGGACCAAGGAAAGGAGGTCGAGGGCCCAAAGAGGCACAGAGGGTGATGGATGGTGAGAAGGCAGGGAAAGGTTGACAAACAGAAAAATGCAGGGGAATGAGGCTGAAGAGAAAGATATGTCCAAACATAGCATATAAAGGGGAGACAGACAAAAGAACTGGAGTAAATCACATGCTATGAAAATGGTCACAAACTGATTTTCCACTTCATGGCCTGTGTCCCATTGGCCTTCAGAAGTAAAACATTCCAGTGGGAAATAGTTTTGGGGAACTAGAAGATGACCAGATCCCTCCTGCAGGCAACAGTGAGATTAACGTGATGACCGCATCTACCACCCCTTCCCCAGCCTAAGCCACAAGAGCAGAATGCTGGCTGGCCGGCTGGAGATGCATAGGAGCTCAGCAGGACCCAGCTCCGACAAAGCTAATACCACTTTTTACAAGTATTTCGTAGAACTCAGGATGTGTCCTTACAAAGGCCATGTAAAGACAGTCATCTTTGCCTTCCACACAGTTTTTTTCACTCTGCTTCAAGGCTGGGCTTAGTCTTTTTCCCCCTTACTAGAGTGGCACACAAAGAATTCTCTGACATACTGCACCCACTGCAGATGAAAGTGCTTAAGTGTGAGTGAAAGCAACAATGTTTAGAGTGACATTTACTAGCTGAAAAACAGTGAAATCAGAGTGTTCCAGCTCACGAAGATTAAATGTCAGGCTTTAAACATTTAGCAGGGTATTAACTATGGAAGTTTTAAAAGTCTAGGATTCAGTTTTATATTGCAAACAGCACTTAAGGCTTTTTAAAGCAAACAAGTGACCCATAGGCGGAATAAGAATATTTATTTTCAATGAAAGCAAATGAATCAGGACAGTTGATGAGCTTAGCTCAATAATTCCAGAGGTACTCACTATCCTTCACAATCCCAGATTAGTAAGAGAAGGTTGACATGCCTCATACTTCATATTTTAGGAGATACAAGTCAAAATCCAAAACATAGGAGTTTCCAGGCACGTAATTTTCCACAGTGGTTGTGGACTTTGACGGGCCAAGACTTTTTACATTATTGTTTTAGAATGCCTTTTAATGAACTTAAAAAAGCTAGAGGAGAAAATAACTTTTTTTCTTTTAAGAATATTTTTCACAAAAAAATTTATTTATGACAAAATTGGCTATAATTTCCAAATATAACAACCGTTTTTGTGACTAAATCATAAAATCTCAGAATTTGACAAGACCAGCAGTCCTTTAATTAAAAATCAGCTAAACATCTTCTCTATGATGCTTACCATGAAGGTGTTGGTCAGATACAAAGCCAATGATAATGAACAACATTTCAAGCTTTGCTTCAAGCCTCAGAAGCACTGCATTTCATCTTCTATATTTTCACGAGGTGTTTGCTATTATCCCCATTTTCAGATAAGACAAGCAAGGCTTTGAGAGATTAAGGGCTTTGCCCAAGACCACAGGACTACTAAATTATGTGGATTCAAACTCTGGTCATTGATTCCAAAGCCTGGGTAATTCATTTCTATTCAAGGAACTCTCAGTCTAGCAGAGACCACAGAGATATGAACAAATAGGGTTTAATTCAAGAAGTACCACAAGGATATGAACAGAGACACTTTGAGTATTTCAGGCCTGAGAAGACCTCACAGAGGAAAACATATTTAAGTTGGGTTGTGATGCACGAGGAGGAGTTTTTCCAGGTGAAAAAAGCTGTGCTTACTCTAGACATAGAGAACTACATTTACTAAGGGCTTGACATGCCCGTGCCTGTTCAGAGATCAGTGTGTACTGGGGGGGTGGGAGGGGGGCCTGGAAGCAAAGAAGCAAGGTTATTATAGCAGCCTGGGTGAAGACGAACAGGGAGGCTGGACAAGGGTAATGGAAGAAGACAGAGTGTTTCTAAGCCAGAAGCAGAATGGTCTGGTAAACTATGGACACAGGTGGTGAGGGAGATGAATCCAAAGTTGCTAGCTTTTTAGACTATTGCACAATTTAAGACTGAGAATTAAGAAGGTAAACAAATTAGGCGCAGAAATAGGAAGACATAGGTATCTTAGCTCAATTTGAAAAAACTGAGTTTAAGATCCTCGAGGAACATGTAGGCATCTTCTCTATTGTATTCCCAACTTCACCAAACATTAAGTATCTCTTGTGTCAAGTACTAAGGAAATTAAAAGAAGAACAAAACTGGGCCCTGCCCTCCTCAAGTTCATATACTGTTGAGCCTGGTTCTCAATGATGGCAGTGTATAGGGAATCTACAGGGGCATTTCTGGTTGCTACAATGACCGAGGGATGTTATCTGCCCTTAGTGGACAGGCCCCAGGATACCAATACTTAGGATTGTCTAATACAACAAAGTACTGTCCTGGATCCCTCTTGACTTTCAAGTGTCCCAGTGGGCATCCATGTGGGTGATAATTCAGATAGCTGTTTGAGCCTAAATGTAATTCTATTTTACACAGAAAGACAGCAATTTTTTTTGCACATTATATACACTGAGTTGTCCCAAATAGAATCCTCATGAAAACGGAGAGATATTGTAGTTTGTTTTGTTTGAGACTTTACTAAAACCTGTTCACTAAGAAAATTACATCACGGGCAGCAAGCTTTTGATTTATCAATACTGCAGCCATCTTACTCATAGTCATTCTACATTCAGAATCCAGGCACTTGATTATGTCTCCTGGCGTGATCATGTCTGGTTATCTGCATATTGCAAAACATGTATTAATAGTGTGATTACTTTCCTTTTGTTTCTCCTTTTTTATTACAATTAGGGCACTGCATTTTTGGAATTATGCACATAGGCAGCTACATTATCTATGAATTTCATTTCAGGATAGGAAAGGGTGTAGGTTTGAGAACCACTAGTGAGAGACAGACATATATAAATGGAATTGAATACAAGGGAATCCATGGAAACACTTCGGAGTTTTCAGAGAGGTAAAAAGTACAAAGGAAGAACGAGGACAAGAGGTTACTGGTGTAGGAGATCTGGAAAGACCCATGGAGGAAGTCTGATAGGAGTAGGTGCTGACCAATACACTGTTAGAATAACTCCAGAAATGTGGGGCTTAGTACCTGCTTCCAACCATGCCCATTCATGTTGGACTGCCTGAGCCCATGGGTTCAAGACCAGCCTGGGCAACACGGCAAGACCTTGTCCCTACAATAAATCAAAAAATTAGCTGGGCACGGTGGCGCACACCTGTAGTTCCATCTACTTGGAAGGCTGAGGTGGAAGGATCGCCTGAGCCTAGCAGGCCGAGGCTGTGGTGGCTGTGAGCATGCCACTGCACTCCAGCCTGAGTGACAGAGTGAGGCTCCGACTGAAAAAAAAAAAATTCTTTTTGATGCTTTCCCTGTATCTTCCCCCAAAAGGCCTTTGTTCTGGGAGGCTCCAAGGGGCAGAATATGATGAGTCCCTAACCTTTGTTGTGTCTCTTCTGGAATCTGAAAACTGTGGTTTCTGTAATACTTTCTGGTTAATCTCTTCTTTAGGCTAAATCTCCCCACTTCCTCCAACTGTTTCTCACAGAACTCAGTTTCATATTCCCTCACTATGTGGGTCATTTTCTTCTGAACATGTTCCAATTTGTCAATGGCCCTTTAAAAGTGTGGTGTCCAGAACCGAATATGGTTTCCAGAGATGAAATATATAACTATATTTCCTAATAGTCCCCGAAGGGAAAAATGTTATCTCTCTTCACAGACAGTGAGATCAGGATAGGGGAGGAGGGAGGGTCGAGTCTGTCTTAATGAGCACTGTATTTCTAGTATTGAAAGATTTCCTTTTTTTAAACAAGTTCTATTTGAATTTTAATACTTGCAACTAGACTTCTGATGTCAAAGAGTTCGCCGCCCCCCTGGGTTGTTTTTGTAGTGAGGATTAAATGAAAAATTATGGGTCTGGCTAACAAATACTAACAATTATTTTTATTTGCTGATAGCATCGGTCTACCAGCATCCTATAGTCATTTCCTATTTGGAGACATTTTCTCTTAACAGACTGTGCCCTGCCCATTTCCAAGACAACCCAAGACTGGCAGGAACACCACCCTTTCCTGGGGCTTGGTCTATAAAATGGAATTAGCATTTTTGCCTTAAGGTTAAACCTGGTATGTATATGGAAAGCCTCTGCATTCCTATGTGTTTGGTGAACTTTGGCCCTAAAATGTAAAATTCCATCAAGGTTACTGATTTTTTCATCATATTTTAGCCTGAGAAGGAAACCCTGTTGTCACTTGACTGGCTCTTGCCAGTATGTTGTTCACAGGGGCTAAATCAGTACCAGCTCATCTCCTCATTCCAGATGCTAGGGGCTCAGTAAGCCATAGTGACATCATCCCCTGGTTTGAACTTTTGGAAGCTACAGCAGAGCTCTGTATGAGGACACCACCATGGCATGAATACTTGTTTGCTACTCCCCTTGAAAGCAATTACTTCAAGAAGTAGGAGACAGGCAAGCCATGGAAGTATAAGCACTTTATGTCACACCTGCTAGCTACTAGCTGCCCAAATTTCAACACGCTTTTGCAGCTGAACAGACATGCTCCAAGGCAAACTACATGAGAGTAGGCATATGCATCTACTTTGTTAGCTGATGTATTCCTTACCCTTAGAATAGTGCCCAGCACATAAGAGGCATTCAACAAACATCTGCAGAATAAATTAATGAGATGACTTGGTATGTTGGATATCTTTCTTTTGCTCGGTATTTGCTTCTTCTGAGAACTACCCCTTCCTCACTCTATGTTATTCTGGTAGAGTTGCCAGTCATGACACATAACAAGCTAGCAAATGGTGTCATGAGTCTGGTTTATGGATATGCAAGACACTAACCCCTAGATTCCCTATAGTAGGCAGGTATCTGTACTCCTTATTTCTTAAGAACCTGAGGCATAAGATCAGGAGCTTTGGTGATCCTGGGTAGTACATTCTATAGATAGATTATTCAGAGGCTAAATTTTCTGTGAACAGCTATCACAGAATCCAAGCTAACAAGATAAAATGAACCTCTAGTGAGAATAAGCTATGTTTCCATTATTGACTTTCATAACTAACCAAATACAAGTATCAGAAATCATCTTACTCAAATAAATTTGAGATGAAATTTCTTCTAATCTCTGATAGAT
This sequence comes from Tarsius wallacei, assembly GCA_963574415.1. Taxonomy (NCBI): domain Eukaryota; kingdom Metazoa; phylum Chordata; class Mammalia; order Primates; family Tarsiidae; genus Tarsius; species Tarsius wallacei. Next base: position 11,571 of record CAUYQG010132651.1, read on the forward strand.
GAAATACAAATTTTATAAGGTTAGCTTTCATATAATAGTGCTATTTAGGGCTTCTTAGAAAAAAAATTGATCTGTAGAATATAAAATACAATATTGGATTCATATGATCCAATAAATGGGGAGCAAGAGAGCTATGATTGTATGTCTTTTTTTTTTTTTTTTTGAGTTGGAGTCTCACTCTGTCGCCCAGACTGGAGTGCAGTGGCCGCTCCCGGCCACCGCAGCCTCGATCTGCTGGGCTCCGGTGATCCTTCCGCCTCAGCCTTCCAAGTAGCTGGAACTACAGGCGCGCGACCACACCCGGCTAATTTTTTTGATTTATTGTAGAGATGAGGT
>CAUYQG010132652.1:0-10909 GCA_963574415.1 Tarsius wallacei
CTGGAGTGTAGTGGCCGCTCCCGGCCACTGCAACCTCGACCTGTTGGGCTCCAGCGATCCTTCCGCCTCAGCCTTCCAAGTAGCCAGAATTACAGGCATGCGCTACCATGTCCAGCTGATTTTTTGATTTATTGTAGAGATGAGGTCTCGCCAAGTTGCCCAGGCGGGTCTCGAACCCGCGGGCTCAGGCGGGATTCCTAAGAGAGGGGGAGTGTTGAAAAACCACCTTTTGGGTACCATGACCACCAGTTGGGTGATGAGCTCAATAGAAGTCCAAACCTCTCCATCCTTCAATATATCTATGTAACAAACCTGCACATGAACCTCTTGAATCTAAAATAAAATAATTCATTTGAAAAAGAATATGATAATGCTACATCTCTATATACCATATTACAAATATACCTTGAAGAAAAAAATAGCAAGACAATGCTATAAGGAATAACTTTTAGGAATACCTATTCGGAATAACTTTTGGGAATTATTTAGATACAGAGAGTTACCTGGTATGCTAAGCAAATTCTACATATGGCCATGTTTAGTTTATCTGTTTTCTTGCTTCATAGACCAGTGCTCTCACTAAAGAAGGGCTTAATCAAAGTGCCATTGCTTTTGCTGGTTTTTCATAGCTGCCAATAGATATGGTCATACATTTTTAAACACACAGGCTATGGGACCTTGTTGCACATTTTAATCTGTCACTTGACAAACTTGACAGATGACATCAATCTAAGACTTTCCCTGATAATAAGCAATGGAAATTGTTCTTTCTCTCAAAAAAAAAAAACTAAATCATGCTACATAAATCATTCTATGAAATGTAGTAGTTATTTGAAAGATTCTATTAATATTTCTAAATAACCACACCAAATTAAAAAAAATGAGTAAACAGGGTATTAAACTGAGGAAATACTACTATTAAGACCACTACAAATCCAATGCTAACTGGAGAACACCTTTAATTTGTATAGTCTGTATTATGTGCCACTTAATTTACTTGCACTATCACTAATCACTAAGACAGTTAAATGAAGGGTCATGCCCCCACAAAACTTCAGTGGTAAAGTTAAAATTCAAATCCATTTAGTAGGTTGTTTCTAATCATTGGGATTTCCTCTATACTAAAACAAAACGATCTAGTTAAGAAACACTTTTAAAGCAAAATTACTTTATTGGTTTTATTAGTTTCATCTTACTCCTTAAAAGTCAAGTTTTTCATGTACTCTGAAGTTCCTTCTAGCTTTTCTGAGAATATTTCTCCTTCAATGACTCCTCTTTCTTCCATCACGATGCTCCCTTCTCCACTGAATAATTCCAACGTTCCCAAAAATGTGCTCTGATGTCTTACACCAGGTACTCAAACACACACACACACACACACACACACACACACACACACACACACCCCAATTCTTTCTTAAACAGCACACTGATGACTTTTTTTCCCCTCATGTGTATCACCATTGTCAGTCATACTTGGGACACCATCTTGCCAGTTCCAAAGGATATTTTCAAGTTTCATTCTGTCTTTCAACACATTTGTCTATCTCCTCTGTGTAAAACACGCAAGTAGTTTTTGAGAGACTGTTTGTGCTCTCTCAGTTTTCCTTCCACCTTGGCTTTGGGTTTTGCTTTTGCTCCTTCTGTACTCAGCCTCTGCTGAAGAGCCTCAGAGTTCAGTCCTAAGATCTGTTCTGTTGCCTATAACGTTTTCTGCATTTAAACGCCACCTAATGACACATGCTGTCTTATCACTCTCATAGCCCTAGACCAAAATATCAACACGTTTACCCAGTTTCTTCATTTAAATGTCTATCAGTCTTTTCAACCCTAACATGGTCCAATGGAAAGCTTGGTCTCCACCTTATACGTATTTGATCCTCAATTTTCTATATCATTGCTAATGGTAGAATCATCCATGGCTTCTTATTTTTTCCATTTACTCATCACCCACAGACTACCCTTCACAAAGATCTTGAATATGTATGAATGTCTGCATCCTCCCTGCCAAATTCTAGTTCCAAAACCAACCATCTCTATAATTTTCTTCTTGCTTGTTCTCATCCATCTCCATCTTACAACATAGAGAGTGATATTATAAAAGTGCAATTCAAATAATTTTATACTATTTCCCATTGAAGTCCTTCATTTATTACTCATTTCATGTAAAGTAAAATCTAAGATCTTTATCAGGGCCTATAATAGTAATGAAGATTGTGACTTTTTCACTCTCTTCCAAATTAACTTCACTTTTTTTTCTTTGCATCCATGCTACTGTCTGCACCAGTCTATCTTCTGTTCCTTCATCATACTAAGACTTTGCTGTCTCTGAGATTTTGATATTTCTTTTCCTTTGGGCCATAGATTTCCGTGTCTGATCCTTCACTAAAATGCTACACTCTTAGAGGAAGTGTCTTTTCGAAATCTCTTACTTCATGTTTTATTTCCTTAAAACATAATCATGACCTCCATCTTGCTTGTTTATTGGCTCTCTTGTTATTTTATTTATTCTGCTATGTTTCTTTCACTGAAATACAATTTCAATGAGGGTTTCAGATATCACTATTCTATTCCTGTGTTTAATAGTTAATTAATAATTGATTCAAATGAATAAATAAATTTTGAAAAATTAACTAAAACCAAACATTCTTCTTTTAAATCTGATTATTTTTTTGCTTACTTAACACATTTGTTTGTAGATTTTCGATGCCTTAAGTAACTGAAAGTATTTAAAAACCTAAGACTAAGTCCTGACTATGGCAGTATCAATGATTTTATAATGGCACCAACACAGCTCTAACTGGCAAATTGTAAGCATGATGCAAAAGGCAGCTACGCTAATGGTGAGTATGTTGTTATTATAATGTCTGTCTAGTATTGGAGCATTGTGGTGAGGAGAAAAAAGAAGGCAGACCAGCAGCACTAAGGAAAGATTACCAGGCTACAGAATTACACAAGAGCTTTACCTTTTAATTATAAAAGCAAACCTTCTCCTCAAGCAATAACACAGCTGAAAAGCTGCCAAACCGAGTGTAACAACATTCAATGTTTTATATATAATGTATACAGTCGAGATATGGGGGTTATTGGGTTATATTTTATTTATTTAATGTCAATTTGCATCTCCTAATTCATGTGTCTGTTACAAATAGTTTGAGTACGTTTTTTAAAAAAGGTGATTTAAACACCAAAAGATTAGGACCAATTGTTGTAAATGCTTGTAAAGATTTGGGGAGAATGTCTGTTTCTCTAAAAATACCTCCATGCATAAATAAATTAGCAAACGTCCTTGCCCCACATAATTTATAAAACAGATGCCGTTAAGAGCTTTAGATCCTGGATTTTTGTTCATTATGCACATAATATCCAGAAAGAGTTTCTATTCAGATTTCAGTGACTTTGTATCAAGAAGTTAACAAGTTTGTGTGCTGATTAAATGAATAATATCATGATAGTATATTGTCAAAATATAAATCACACAACGGACATTTTTGTAAAACAAACAAGGATAAAATAACACCTGAAGAAATTGATAATTGCCAGGTGAGATGGAAAATAAAAATATTTAAGGGAAAGATGCTAATCGCTCTTTTTTTTCAAGTTCCTGAGGAAGCAATACTCTACAAAAATTAATATGTTAAATATCTCATAATCATGTCTTTTTCTATAATACAAAATTATAAACATGAATAATAATGTATCATATGATAAAACTCAAAATGTCTTTAAAAGTATCATGTAATTTTGAAAAAGGCAAAACTATAAAGACAAGGAACACGTCTCTGTTGTCAGGGGCTGAGGTAGGGTCAAGGGATTGCCTGCAAAGGATCATTAGGGAACTTTTTTGGGGTGATTGACATGTTCCCGACTTGATTGCGGTGGTAGCTAAATGATTGCATGTATTTGTGAAACTTCACTGACCTATAAAACTGAAAAAGGTGAATTCTGGGGCATGTAAATTATACCTCAATAAACCTTAATTAACAAAAAACTCATATGAGCCAATGAAAAGAATCAACTGTAAACCAGCATGCATTTACAAAGATTACTTACATTTTAAACGAATGGCAAAAATTAGGAAGCATGTCCAATTTCCTCTAACCTGTACATTTTCTTATAGCCTATATGAGCAACTGTTATAAGTGTAATGACTCATGTATAAATGATAAACTATACATATGATAATTACATATTTGTCTAATTTTATGAATTTATGACTGAAGTTAAAATCCAGATTTTTCTGATTTGTATCTATAAAATTTTTAATCATCAGTTTTCTTAGTCTGAAAATATATGTAATGAATACAAATATAGCCCATGCCAAATGTTCCAATAATTCTAATAGAACATATTCATTCTGTAGGTAAAAAATGATTTTCATGGAAACATTTCAAAAATAATCTGACTTTGTCTTAACCATTCTAATCAATGAACTTAATGCAAAGTTTTGCCATAACCCATATATATATTTTATGTATTTGTTTTGCTCAGGAGGATATGACTATTTCATAATTCAATTTGGTTAAAATAGTATCTTGTGTTAAAAGTTTTAAATTAAGAACATTTTATGGTATTTTAATGATCCATTTCAGAGCATTGTTAAACTATGCATACAAGTACTTTGAAAAGTCCATTGCTTAACTGGTCAAGAGACTAGGCAATAGCTTTTATCACATTTGTTGATTCTAAAATCATAAGGGAGCTTGGAAAGTTTCATCAAAATGCTGCCATCAAGATATATTTCTGGGGGAGCACTTGCTAAGAAGGTGGGTTTGGAAAGAGCTTATAATACAAAATTAAGTGAAGAGAGATTTTTATAAGATATAATTCTTTCATATAGACCATATAGAGAGAGAGAGATCACACTCTTTTGAATTAAATTTATTCTTTTGTGTTCCTAGAGAATTCTATAAAGCCTCTAGCAAACACATAGTAAATATACACTATATTTTAGGCTAATATTGACTTTGAAACACCGTTTTGAATTACCACATTAATTGACATGATCCTTTAGCCCATGAGTTCTCTCTCACATTGCCCTTGTTTTCACCGTGGAAAACTCTGTTCAAATTTAAGATTTCACCTTTCCCAGGGCATAGATCAAATCTATCCTGTTCATTATCAAATCCCTGTTCCCACCATAATGCCTAGGACTAGACAAATGCTTGGCGACTGACTAAATAAAGTAATTAATTATCCCAATACTAAAAATATTGGAAACGTTTAATGCTACAGGTTTTCTGGCTATTTTTTCCTTCAGAATAAATTTACTGAAGACATCTATTATATTCTCTTCAGTTATTTTTTAGTATCTATATTAAATTTTAAAACTTTGCTAACTATGATGGTATGTCACTGAGCTATATTGTTGGTTACATTTTACAAGTGGGAAATCCTTTAATGAAAGACCATTTTACAAGTCAGAATTTAAACTAATGGTAATCTAAAAACATTTATGGTGTAGTTAACACAACTAGGTTCCTCAACTAGAGAAGTAAATAGCATTTAACTCCAGGGAAATTTATATTGTGACAGGCTCCTTACAGAGTGGAAACACATCCTATCAGAGTGAAAGACAAACAGACAGATAGACACACACACACACACACACAGAGATCACACTCTTTTGAATTAAATTTATTCTTTTATGTTCCTAGAGAGTTCTATAAAACCTCTAGCAAACACATAGTAAATATACACTATATTTTAGGCTAATATTGACTTTGAAACACCATTTTGAATTCATCATAGAACCGAAACCAAAATCACACACACTAAGAAAATCCTAGTAAACAATTCCAAATAAGGGATTGGATAAAATAGATGAAACCGTCTAACCATGACCTATTTTAGTACACACATCTGTACATCAAACATTTGCCTCTATGATTTTCATGCTGCAAACATTTTCAGTTCTTTGACCCTTGAGATTTCTGTACTGCTTAGCATGCAGCTAAATTGCATTCAAACAACATTTGCATATGTAGTATGATTTGGTAGACTAAACCCCGAGATACTGCTCTCAAAAGAACGAGCTCTATGTTTACTTGTGAATTTACTGACTTCATGCACTTTAAATATGAAAAATGTGAAAAATTCTCTTTTGGGGTTTATAAGAATAGTTTTCTATTCTTATAAGCTGAAAGATATGTAAATACAATTTTTTTGTCTAGTCCATGTTAAAGTTATCTACAAGCACTGGATGATAAAACAAAAATAAGCAACCCTGTGGATTCCCTAGGTTTTGAAATAGCTTCACTTTGTACAGTTTTTTTGGTGGAAAAGTTAAAGCAGGGGAGACATGACAATCAATTAGTTAGATACCTATAATCAAATTGTAATATTTAAATCTATGATCTTCAAAGTAAAATAAATCTCTGCTGGGTGTTCCTAGGAAAACAAAGAAATATAAGTAAAAACCTTGGCTCATTAGAAAACACGTTTTGACTTAGGAAATAAATACAACCTACCCATGAAATATCAATTGAGTAGCGTGATCTGCATTAGACATGCAAGGAGACATTTCTTCAAGAATTCAGAGGCTGGAGGCATTATTTGGGATTTGGAACACAAGGAGGTTTTCACTGGAAGCAACCTGTTACTAAAATATGGGAATATACACACGAGCAAGGGTAGGGAAAATGCAAACTTCAGGCGTAGAAGACAGTTGAAGCAGACATTTGGAGGTTTTAAATGCAAGTGAGTTTTCGAGGAAACCATGGAAGAGTTTGGCTGAAACACTAATGTCTCATGGCCTATGGCCATGGTTGTTTCACTTTTATTGTAAAGACAATTTAAAATGTATTAAATTATGCAGGTTAATTGCAGAAGCTGAGTCATAAAGGTCATAGAGAATGACAGCAAAAGTCTCTGGTATTATTCCAGTGAATGCTCTCCTTCTCCATTAACTTTAGGAGCCATGCAAGCATGGATGACACGGGTCCAAGATGGTCAGGGCATCTGCCTTGCAGAGCAGAGTGCATCATGAAGAATAAAGAAGATGACTTTCATGGCCCAGGCAGGTGGACAGCCTGAGAAACAGGTTTTGTGAATGTTTAATTATTAATATTTCAAATGATTTGATACTAATATTAAAATCAAAATTTGTGTTGGCAGGAAGTGTGAGAATTTCTATCTACTATCTCTTTCCATTCTCCAATATCTTCAACGGTTGGGTTAGAAAAATTAAGATCTGGTTGTGCTGGTTTTCACTTCAGTTATTACTACTCAAGCCAATATTTTATTATGTAGTCGTTAAAATGTAAGTTCAGCCATTTTTATTTTGAAAAATTCTTGATTTCTGGATGTGCATATGTGTGTTGTGGGATGAAGCTAAGGATACTGTCTGAACATTTTATATTCATTTCATAATACAAATTAATTCTGATAAATTCCAATCATCTTGGCTAAAGTAAAAGGATTTTTTTTTTCTTTTTTTTTTTGACCACATCTATAGCCAAGGGACTCAGACTATTCCTCCATGGCCAGGCAAGGTTGTACATTCAAAGGTTTGAATTTCAAAATCAAGGATGTGTGGGACCAGGTTTATTGTGGATGTTGATCTCTATCTATATGACCAATTCTTTAAAGTTTGTCTTTTCTTCATAATACTACTTATAATAGTTAATATCTATCATGTGCTTCCTATATGCCAGAAACTATACTAAGTAATTGTATTAATTAATTTACTATATTAATTTACTTCATTTATGATTTAAATTTTTGAAATCTTACCCTGTGTATATACGTGTGTATATATATGTATATATGTACGTAACACACACACAGAGTACAGAATAGAGAGGTTAACTAACTTTGCCCAGATCCCAAATGCAGACTATATGGAGCCATACTTTAAACCCAGAAAGTCAGGATTCAGAGCTAGTACCTTTTACTAAGACATAACTGTCTCTTTAGCCCAGATTTCAGTGTTTCTTATACCATTATATCATAAAATCATGTCACTCAGCTACAGTTTTTAAAAATTACTGATAAAAGAGATAATTTAAATTATATTAGGGAGTAAGTGGGATGAAGAAGGTGGAAAATAGGAGACAGGGAAAATATATATTCCTTTTACAAATCAATTTCAAATAGTAATGTGTATAAACTTTTACTGTAACACAGAGCATTTTTTAATATTATCAACACTTTTGAATCAACAACTCCCCATCAATTATTACAAAAGTTTTCCTATAAATGTAGTATTGTCTGTTTCCAACCCTCCTTCCAATTTAACTTACCTGTGCAGGAGAGGATGCCAGGGCCTCTGAACTTGTATACATAAGCCTTCACTGAAAAATTTATTAGGGGCTTTGAAAAAATATTTCCACCTTTGACACTACCTTCCACTGGAAATTAGGGAGTAACATTTTCTCTTTTAAAGGCTTCAGTCATTTTAACTGTAAAAATTGTACTATATGAGCCTAAGATATTTTCCCACTTTAAACCTATGGTTTGGCCGGGCACGGTGGCCCACGTCTGTAATCCCAGCATTTTGGGAGGCCAAGGCAAGAGGATTGCTTGAGTCCAGGAGTTCAAGACCAGCCTGGGCAACAGAATTTTCCTTTACAATTAAAAAAAAAATTAGCCAGGTGTGGTAGTGTGGTGTGCACCTGTAGTCCCAGCTATTCAGGAGGCTGAGCCTGGAGGATTGCCCGAGCCCAGTAGGTTGAGGCTGTGGTCGCCATGATTGTGCCACTGCACTTCAGCCTGGGTGACAGAGTGATATTCAAACTCATCAAACAAACAAAAACCTATTACTTATAATACATTAAAAACCCTTCAATGGCTTCTCTATGGAGTAAAAAAATAAAACAAAAGCCTTGAAATAGTTTTAAAGCCCTGCACCATCCTGTGGGCCATTCCCAAACTATGTTCAGCTTTCTGGCTAGACATCCATCTTTCATGGCTTTAAAAGTGCCAGTTGCTTCTAGCCTGAGAGCCCTGCGTATTCTGTTCCCCTGTCTCCTGTTCCTGATCTTTATCTTCCCAACTTTGCTCAGTTCATGCCTGTATACACTCCAGTGCTCTGTTTAAAATTCCTAAAGGAAGCCTTTCCAGACTCCCTGCTACGTTCTCTAACCTATACTTCTCTTTCATAACCCAAACAGCACTTATAATCACTGAATTTGCAAAGCAGTTAACATCTTGTCGTCAAACAGAATGTAACAGCTCTTCTTAGTTCACTTCTGTAACTTCAGCCCTTAGTAATGTTTGCACACAGTAGGCACTCAACAAACATTTGTCACATAATTGAATGAATGATTTCCTTTAAACACAGTAAATGAAAGAAGAATTTTCTCAGCCTTCTGTGAAAGGCCAATAATTCTTACTAAAGTCATTTTTTCCTCATATTTTTCCATCCACCTAATAGCAATTAGAAATATTTATCAAGAGTATTGATTTCATTTCTATCACACTTCTAAAGGACATTGTTAGCAGAAATATTAAATATTTCCATTCACTGGCAAAAGCATCAAAAATCTATTTTTTCACAAAGGAAAAACATTGTCAAATCTCAAAAAAGTATCTTCTTTGAAAAAAGTGAATGTTGAAAGATTGTTAAAATTCACCTACTCTCAAAAATTTTCATTATAAATGCTATATAGAAATAATGAATACAACCAGTTCCCAAATTAAGTACCTGCTTATTATAAAGGCAAAAGTTGAAAAGGAACAGCGCATAAGTTAATGTCAGAAGAAAAATATAATATTTCTTATCCCTTATGTAAGTAGAGAGCTGAATGCCGTATGTTTCACCTCATACATGACAGAACAAGTAGTGCTTGCCTAATTTGCACTTATATGTAAAAATCCACAGGACTCATTTTCATTTTGATGTCTATCTTTGCGGTTTGCCAATGTGCAAATTAACCAATTTCCAGTGCATGGAATGTCTTCCTCCTCAAAACCACATACATTCCTTTTCTTCTTTGTTACCAGCTGGATGTGCATAACATGGGGCTTTCATTCTCTAGGAGTTCAGCATCACATCTCCAGGGGTCTTTGGGGAGCAGTTTACACAAGGAACTGGGACTCATAACCCGAGTCACCAGGCACCTAAGCAGTGTTGGCACTGCCTGCAGGAAAGGCTACATGGGTTGGCCTACCACACTAGTCCACATTTTGATTTTTCTACTAATGTTACCGTCTCTGCATATTGTCTGATCTGGGTGTGCCCTGATAATTGGCTAGAAAAGGGAACCTCTATTAAAAGCTATTGGCTAAGATGACTCCTTTGTTTTCAGACTTTCACCTCCTCGGTTTGTCCAGTCTTGTGTTAAACTTTCTATACTTTTTCGTATAAGGCAAAATGAACTCCCTTTATTTTAAAAGTAGGCACATCTACTCTAGTTCTTTCCTTCTATCTTGTTCCCTCTTTCATTTCTAATATAATTTTGAAGCCTTCAAATGGCTTACCATTGGACAACATCAAGCCATATTTCTTACGAACACATTCTCACCGATAAAACACGATGCTAATCAGCAGTGTTCAAAATATGGGAAAGAAACAGGAAATAAAGCCAAAGCCAGTATTCAAAGTGAACATTCAAGCACTGCCAGGCTGCCAGCATCAAGGGGCAAAGTAGTTGCGATAGCCAAGGGCGCATTAGCAATGTTGTTTTTTTGTTTTTTTTGTTTTTTTTTTTTTGAGTTGGAGTCTCACTCTGTCGCCCAGACTGGAGTGCAGTGGCCGCTCCCGGCCACCGCAGCCTCGACCTGACCTGCTGGGCTCCGGCGATCCTTCCGCCTCAGCCTTCCAAGGAGCTGGAACTACAGGCGCGCGCTACCACGCCAGGCTCGTTATTTGATTTATTGTAGAGATGAGGTCTCGCCAAGTTGCCCAGGCGGGTCTCGAACCCGCGGGCTCAGGCAATCCACTCACCTCGGCCTCCCAAAGCGCGGG
>CAUYQG010132653.1:0-44416 GCA_963574415.1 Tarsius wallacei
TATGTTGTTTTAAAAAAACACATAGCCTCTTTAAAAAGTGGGCAAAAGACATGAACAGACACTTCCCAAAAAAAGATATACAGGCAGCCAACAGACACATGAAAAAGTGCTTAGCCTCACTCATCATCAGAGAAATGCAAATCAAAACCACATTGAGATACCACCTAACCCCTGTAAGAATGGCCATCATTAATGAAACAAACAACCGATGCTGGCAAGGATGTGGAGAAAAAGGAACGCTTCTACACTGCTGGTGGGAGTGGAGACAAGTACAACCTCTTTGGAAGACAGTGTGACGACCTCCGAAAGAACTAGAAATCGACCTTCCATATGACCCAGCAATTCCCCTATTGGGAATATCCCCAGAGGAACTCAAATTATTCTACAAAAAGATACCTGCACACATATGTTTGTTGCAGCTCTATTCACAATAGCAAAAACATGGAACCAACAGTGTTGCCCATAGAAGCTGGACTGGATAAAAAAAATGTGGCACATATACACAATGGAATATTATGCAGCCATAAAGAAGGACAAATATACGGACTTTGCAGCAAATTGGATGGATTTGGAGTTGATCATACTCAGTGATTTATCACAGAAACAAAGAACTGAGTTCCATATGTTCTCAATCATAAGGTGACCTTGAGCAATTATAATGCTATAAGAAAGCGATTGGCAGTAGTGGAAAACTGTTGGGGGGGGTGGGACTGGCAGTTTAGGGAAACTGCTAGGGGAGAGAGGAGCATACCTCATCAACAAGGGTACCTGCATGATCAATGTTTGTATACCTAACCCTGAATTGTACCCCCCATCCTTATAGTAAATAAATTAATTAAAAAAGAAAAAAGAAACATTTTAATAATAATTATAAGTGACAAGTCCTACCATATATTAAAATGCAGAAGATCCTTCTTATGTGAGCATAAGAACCAATTGCAATATGGTAAAATAAGCATTCGTGCTATATGCAAAGACCAATTAGTTGCCTTAGAGAGAGCTGCCTTCCTCAAATATTAAGCAGTAATTACAAATCATGTGTTCAAAGAATACTAAGAACATGGGAAAATTATAGTTAAGTTTTGAAGTGCAAGATACAAAATCTCATAATAATGTGATCCCTATGTTGTTTTAAAAATTATGTTTACAATATAAAAAAATGCAAAAGGAAATAAAGTGTATCAAAATATTAATAGTAGTTATTTCCAGAATGTGGAAATGTAAATAATAATCTTTATTTTTTCTCACCTATATTATTTTCAAAATACGGTTTACTTTTATTATTAAAAAATACACATAATTAGAAGCAAAAGCAATGAAAACAAAGAGTTCCTCCTTTAGGTTTTTCAACAATTGTTAATTAATCCCAGCCATTAGCCACTAGCTAAATCTCTATTTTTGGTGAGAATATTTTGGGTACTTAACCAGCAGACAGTCAAGAACCTTAAAATTTTTTTATTCTGAATGGGCACTTACAAGCTATTTAGAATCTAGATAAAACTAAACATCTTCAGTCTGTTCTGAAAGGATGGATTATTTTTCCCCATCTGCAAGAGTTACACTATTAGATCTCAGAATATTGCTGAGAAAAATGGAGATCATTTTTTCCACATAATGCTGTGAGATAATCAATCTCTTTTTTATGAGTTGGAGTCTCACTCCGTCACCCAAGCTGGAGTGCAGTGGCACACACACGACCACCCCACCGTCGACCTGCTGAGCTCAAACGATTCTTCCATCTCAGCCTTCCAGGTAACTAGAACAACAGGTGCGTGCTACCACATCTGGCTAATTTTTTAATAAAATTTATTGTAGATATGAGGTCTTGCCAAGTTGTCCAGGCAGTTCTCGAACCCATGGGTTCACACAATCCCCTCACCTCGGCCTCCCAAAGTGCTGGGATTACAGGCTTGAGCCACCACGCCCAGCTAATCAATTTCTATTATGGCATAATAAGGAGTCATCTAATCATCCCACAAATATTATTGAACACCTACATGTGCCAGACTTTATGCTAGGGGCTGAGGCAAAGAGACAATTAAAAAAATAAGACCCAGTCTCTCCTCTTAAGATGTGGTATATCAAGTGACTCTGTGGCTTAAGTAGGTCATGATATAGTGTGATGGGTGAAATGCTCATGGAATCTGAAGGGGAGAAATGTAGTACCCACCTCACCTTGAAAGAAACAGGGAAGACTTCCTGAAGGAGGTGATAGCTAGGCTCAAGGTGAAAAAATTAATAGGAGTTGGTAGAATAAATGGAACTGGGACAAAGCAACAAGAATAAAGGCAAGAAGGCCAGAAGCAGTTCCTGGCTGCAGGGTGTTTCTGGACGGATGGGAAACACCATTGGAAAGGTCACCGCAGGGATCACGGTGGACTGTAGATACCTTATCTTTTCTTTGTTCTGTTCAATTCAAATAAGTGCATGAAAATGTCCACCCAGCAGTGCCACATGGAGCTCAAGTTTTCAGATGTGTGAAGAAAGTGTGCTTTGTTAGAAATTGTGACAATTAAGGTTAATGCAAATGGTAAAAATCACCTGGGTAGAAGGAGGCAATGCTTCCCACATTGCATCTTCAGAGAGCATTTACGTGGGTTTGAGCCTCTGCTCTATGCTTAGACCATCAGGATTGTTGTATTGTAAATTTGGCTAAAAAGAGAAAAGCTCAGGTTCATGAGTTATTTTTCTTCAAATAATGTGAAATATACTGAAAAGAAGCTAATTGCAAGACTTACAAGAATTGAATATTTCACTATAGAAATCTTGACTCTGTGCTTTCCTAGATATTTGAAGATTATTTTAAAATTAGGATACGTTTCCACATTAACTTTTCTTAATTATTTTAAAATCTGCCTAATATTGATGCTTAGGTAAATTATGAGTAATTTTTCCAATTATATGAAATTTGCAAGTATCTGTATCCTCTAATTCTTGGTAAGATTTGGTGTAGTGTGATAAGTAATGACTGGAAGACTGATACATGCTTTTTGATGGGTGATCTGATTTTTACAGGTGCGTAAAAAATCATATTGGCTCAAACATTTTGCTTATATTCTTTCTCTTTATAAAACTGATGACATTTCCTTTGAAGTTTGCTTAAGACTTTGCATTGGCTTTTTCTGAGGAAGATTGAGAGGCACTTCACTGTTTTAGTCCTAAAACAATTTCTGTTTATCCCTTGTAATTGACTGAGAAGTCTCTGGACACCCTAAGGATATGAATGTCTGAACATGTTGTTCTCTTCTGTTATATTAAACTCATTATTGGGTTCCAATTCAAGAGGCTTGGGTTTGAGTTCTGACTCCACCAATTAGTGGGTAAACTCTCTGTGCCTTCATTTTCTCATTTATAAAACAGTACATAATTCCTAGGGTGACAATAGAACCATTGACGGTAGCAGATAAAATTCACACATTCTCATATGAGGTGGACCTACTCAAAAAACAGTATTTATAAAAGATTGCGTATTTATTCTTACATGTTTATACTCCAGTCGCCTTCAAAGTACTCTCTGTTTGAGGCACTACACCTATCGAGATGCTTTTTCCAGTGTTCAAAACAGTTTTTGAACTCATTAATTTTGATGCCTTTAATGCTTCTGCCGTTTTTTGTTTCACCTCTTCCACATTAGCAAAACATTTCCCTTTGAGGACTTTTTTCTCCTGGGGGAGGAAGAGGCAGATCATTCAGGGCGAGATTGGGTAAACAGGGAGGATGGGACATGGGGGTCATACCGTTTTTGGTCAAAAACTGCTGAACACTCAGTGCGGTGTGGGCAGGTGCACTCATAAATCACCCATCTTGAAATGGGTAGATGTGTTAAAAGAATCTCCCAAAAACTTCACTGAAGCTGAACGTGGCCTCTCACACTCACAATGATGCTATCTGGTACACTGATGTCGATGGGTTCCTAGAACACTTACCTAGTGGGGGAAGCTTGTACCACAAGGGACCCACTCTCCAAAAAGTAATCCCATTTTTGTGTGTGTGTCCCTTCCCCCTTGGTATTTTAATCCATTAAAATAAAATTGCAAAACAAATATTTTAAATAAAATCTTATAACCCTAAAATACACTATAAATACAATTGTGGTTCATACTGCCCAAATTTCTTTCTTCCTACAGAGCTTCTTTTGCCATGGTCTGGACTAAGAAACTGAGCAATGCAGATAAGTGGTAACTCACTTACACAGCGGTTAAAGAAATATCAAAGTTCTTGTCCAAAAGAAATATGTTGGATATAAAATTCTAACATGGTGACATGAAATCCCAATTCTAAATATTTCAATTTAACTAACTTTCCTCATCAAAATTTTCACCAATGGTGAAGGTAATTAAAGTGGAATAAGTAGCTTGTAGTGTTTTTTTTAATTCCCTTGCCCATTTTCAGTCAGTGGATTAGTCAGTTATTCAATCAGCAAGTAATCTTTGAACTGTGAACATCCGTTATGCACCCAGAATGGTGTTCATCAGTGTCTCCATGCCTTTAGGCTTTCCTTCTGCTTTCTAACACTGACTCTTTCATCTGACTGCCCATAAGCCTTAGAATAATGGAAAAGCTTTACAGTTGAACTGCTTAACACAAGAGTTCTGTCAACAGGTATATACGTATTAACTTATGAATTATATGTCATATGTAAAAAGAGAAAGATCTGTATACTTATATCCATATCTGTACCTACATCTGTTATAAAGCATAATGCTTTTTTTCCCTGTTCAAATAAATTGGTTTTTATTCTTTGTCACATGCTATGTTCCTATAAGTACATTATTATTTCCTCACTGTAATTCCAAACTCAATTTTTTAAATCAAATTCAGGGTTGCCCAATGAAATGAAGAGCATGTTGACTCTAAGTCCAAATTCAAAGATTCAGATCCAATGATCAGTTTGCCATCTACTAACTGGGAGACTTTAGACAAGGAGAGTAAATCCCTCCTTCCTTTGTGCTTCCTCTGCAGCCTGTAGGCCTTAATGTTGAGCTTATAGGCTGCAGTGTAAAATATTCGGTTATCTTTGACGTCCTGAAGAACAGACACTGTGCCTTATTTAGCATAGCACAAAGTCTAGCAGTACAAATTCTGAAGCTCAACTTCCTAGATTTAGGTGAGACTTCTGTCACTTATTCCATCTGACTTTAGACAAGCTATCTGCCATTTCTGTGCCTCAGTTTCCTCATCTGTGAAAAGGAGATAACAAAAGTACCTACTTCACACTGCTGTTATGAGGATTAGTTAATATATGTGGAGCACTTAGAAGCACATCTGGCACAGAGTAAATGTTACTAATTATATGTTGTGTGTGTATATTTAAAGAATTGTATCCAGTTTCAATAAGTAATATGGTACCTACTTAAATCTTTTTTTGAATAAGTACATAAAGTCATGTAAATATTCTGGAACTCAGTTTTCTCTTTAAACTTAGGTACAGTGAAAACTTAGACAAGGCTATTGTGAGGCTAAATGAGACAATAGATATATAAGCCTTTGAAATATATAAGATATTTTATTGCTGTTGATTTATAAAAGTGATATGACATTAGCAAAATTGATTACAGAATTAAATTAGTTTCAACACCTTTTGCTGTGAGTGTATTGTTACTGTTTATCAGGCCATTAGTTCACTTATTAAACTATTGATTAACTCTGTGGTAAAGCTGGAAAACGGCAGGTTTTGACCCTGACCCATGGAATCTCAGAAAACAACCCCGTAATAAGGCACGGTTTGCAATATGTGTTTGTTTAATATTAACCAACCTGTGAAGCCAAACAGTGCCATGTACATATTTGCCCCTGAGCCTGTCCTCAGAGCTAGTGTTTAAACATGCAAATGTACTGGTAGATTTGGGGGAGCTTGCTTGATTTAGTTTGAGTTATTGTTCTTTTCTGTGAGACTGTTAAAACATGAAGACCCAAGGATGTACCAAGACACATTTTTCAAATGCCGAAGTAAATGACCTACATTTTGCTTACACTCTGAGATTTTTAGTACCTAACTGCCAAATTGGCTGGCCACACAAGTTTGGTCTATTCACACTAAGATAAATCAAAATAAGACCCTCTTAATCAATATGAATCAGTGCATGGACAAGTTGGCAACATGAATGGATGACTGACTCTTTGAGGTAGTTTCTTGATCACACAAGACCACATAATTTAGAAGAAAATATTCCATCTTTACCCCTCTTAAATTTAGGAAAGTATTTACATGCATGCATACATGCTACTTCCCATTAATTTGAGATTGCTTAGAATTTGAGCTGCAGTCCAAAGATCTGTGGTGCTAAATCCTTTATTAGGTCAAGTTTGACTTATTCTTTGAGACTTAAAAATAAGGAATTTAATGCATTTCAGCGTGCAGAAATAGATCAGGTACCATGGCTTTGTGGCACGTGAGTTTTCACCTAAAATGTTTAAGAAACAATTTTCTTTGAAAGCTTTGCATTATTTTGCATAATCACACTTAGTTATTCTATGTTATGGCTACTAAAATTATTTGAGAATTACTGACTGCAAGATATACATGAGATAGTGTGCTGCATTAAGTAAATTTGGGGGCAAAATGACTTTTCAAGAATTCTTCAGTGGCTGGGGGTCTCCCTCTCCATATATAGATTTACATATACATATATATAAATATATATGAAGGGGACTCAAAAAAATCAGAATTAATTTATTTGAAAATTGTGTATTTATTCTTACATGTGTAAACGTCAGTCGCCTTCAAAATACTCTCCAGGCCAGGCACGGTGGCTCAGACTATAATCCCAGCACTTTGGGAGGCTGAGGCAAGAAGACTGCCTGAGCCCAAGGGTTTGAGACCAGCTTGGGCAACCTGGTGAGACCTCATCTCTACAATAAATCACAAAAATTAGTCAGGCATGGTGGCATGCATCTGTAGTTCCAGCTACTTGGAAGACTGAGGCAGAAGGAGGATCACCTGAGCCCAGCAGGTCGAGGCTGTGATGGTTGTAAGCATGCCACAACACTCCAGCCTGGGTGACAGAGTGACACTCCAACTCAAAACAAACAAACAAACCAAAAACAAAACAAGAAAAAAACCAAAGTACTCTCCACCTATCAAGATGCTTTTTTCACTGCTCAAAAGTTTTTGAACTCATCAATTTTGATGCCTTTTAGTGCTTCTGCCATTTTTTGTTTCACCTTTTACAAATCAGCAAATGTTTCCCTTTGAGGACTTCTTTTATCCAGGAAAACCAAAAAAGTCATTAGGAGCGAGATGGGGTGAATAGGGTGTTTGGGGTACAGAGATCATGTCATTTTTGGTCAAAAACTGCTGAACACTCAGTGCAATGTGGGCAAGTGTGCTTGTAAATCACCCATCATTAAAGGGGCACACACGTTGAAAAATCTCCCAAAAAAAATTCACTGAAGCTGAACGTAGCCTCTCACAATGCTAGCTGGTACAATGATGGTGATGGGTTCCTCGAATATTCACTTAGCTGGCAAATTATCTAAAAGGTAATTCTGGTTGGGGAGGTCCTCTCTCATATATATATTTGAATCATATCAAGATGGCCCTTCCTTTATGTCTTGAGTAGACTGGTAAATTAAGATCTTTTTTTTGTTTGTTTGTTTTTTATTCTATTCCTCTCTCTCTCTCTCCTCTCTTTCTCCTGCCTTTCTTATTTTTGCATAGCACACTAACTTTCTAAAGAAAGCATGTGCATTGTTTATTTTTCTGCAATGAGATAATACATGTAAAGAGCTTAGAACACGGCCTGAGATACAGTAAGAACTAAATGAATATGAATGGGGTTATTGTTGGCTGTGTATTTCTAAATCAACAGACCATATAAAATAGTTTAGGTACTTAATACTTTTATGGGAATCTACTTTAAAACAGTAGATTATTTTAGATTTAGCATAAAGTTCAAACATTAAATAACTAAACTCCACTTCAAAAATTTAATTCTGTATTCTTTAAAAACCAGATGACAAATTTAATTCCTAAGACTCCTGACAAACATTTCAGGAATGGTTCCCAAAGTTATAATACTTATAATATTAACAGGGCCCCGAGAGAGATGGCTTTTTTTTTTTTTTTTGAGTTGGAGTCTCACTTTGTCGCCCAGGCTGGAGTGCAGTGGCACACTCACAGACACCCCAGCATCGACAAGCTGGACTCCAGCGATCCTTCCTCTTCAGCCTTCCAGGTAGCCAGAACTGCAAGCACATACTACCATGCTTGGCTAATGTTTTTTTTTTTATTTTTATTTTTATTGTAGATACGAGGGCTCGCCCAGTTGCCCAGGCTGGTCTCGAACCCGCGGGCTCAGGCCATCCACTCACTTAGGCCTTCCAAAGTGCAGGATTACATGCTGAGCCAAGCCTGGCTGAGAAATGGCTTTTTTTAAGCGCTCCCCTTAAAATATTTAGCCACTTGGGCATTAGCATTCCTTGTCTCCTATTAACTTGATAAGGAGTTAATGTTTCACACAAAGGGAACCCTGAAAATATATATAACAGAAATGCTGACATGGTCTTAATGCCTCCAGCACTGCTGCAATGTCTGTTTACTCTGGTTTGGCATCTAATAAAATATATGGATTCGCCATAGCATCCTTGAGCACAAAGCATATATGTGTTTCTAAGATAAGGAGAACATTTTATTTTAAAGAAACATGCAAAAATAGTTATATAGGTACCAATAAAATATTCTGCAAAATGGAAATATGTATGGTAATAATATTTTAATGAGATCATAAAAATATTCCTAAATCCTTAGAAAATTTCTAAGTTGTTTACTATTACTTTACAAATGGAATCTTAAAGGCTGAGACTATTTGGATGCATAATAGTGACTCTGGCAAAGAACACAAAATCATATCAGTAAGAATTTGGGGTAATGATTATAATTTTAGGAAAAGCATGGTATGTAGATATAATGTTTGATTTTTATTTTGCCTGACATTTTCTGTAAGTTTGAAGTTTATTTGTTAAGTATGAACTTTGAAAAAACTTTAAAAACAAACAAATAAACAAAAAATACTTTACACCTATTTCTAAAGTACATGTGTAAAACATTGCTTCTGTTTTTATTGTGGGAAATTTATTAGTGCCTTATTGTCACTTGGGCAGCTGATTAAGTCTTTTTTTGGTTTAAATCAGTATATGGGGTGACCTAAATCCCTTGGGCAATTTGAAGTCTACCACACTTGACTATATGTTTACCTTCCTTATGCAAAAGTGTATTGTCCTCATTTATTTGTCTCAGTTAATTTTGGTAGAGAATAAGAATGTATCCGCATGGGCTACTGAACCGCTTTTTTTACCTTTTTTACAAAGCAAAATATTTGCAATGCAGAAATTAAGAAATATATATATTTCTTATTGAGAGAGTTACAAAGGGGTACCAAATAGTCTTTTTATTTCAATTCTGATTTTTAAAAAATCTTAAAAACTAATGATGGAGGAAGTAACAGTTCAGAGAGATTGGGAGATCTTAGCATAGAATAATCTCTTACCAGTTGAGAGGATCAAATTCCTGAAAAGTCCACGACAAGAGAATTTCAGGCTGAGTAATTTTTATAGCTTATGGGAAGGCTTGCTTTATGCGGTTGGGGCCAAGCCCGTGCAAGTATGTAAAACATGTTTAAACACATAAAAGTAAAAATATCATTGATGATATTTTTACATATTTTAAATAGGTAAAATAATAAATATAATTAAATGTTTATATTCCACCTTTGCTTGTCAAAAAATTTCTAAGTCTTTCTCTACAAGAGGTCAAACAATTGCAAACTCATACTACTTTGTTATAGATAAACATATACACATCAGGGGACAATTTTGATGTATGGTTTTTTTTCCATCGAATGTCCAATGTCTTTCTGATTTTATGGATTAGAAGCATTGTCTCCTGCTCATTAACCCCCAATGTTGGCTCCAAAACAGATCTAACTCTGATGCATGACATGGAGAAAATTCTGGAAACTTTAATTAACCTGCTAGGTCTAGATAAATAGTCTTCAAGCCTGGTCCTCTACCTCTCAAAGCAGAGATTTTTAACATGAGACATAAAAACTACATCACAAGACACAAACTGCCATCCCTTCTTGCACTGATTGTTGCTCCTTCCCCTCAAACCAAAACTCAAGTCTAAGGCCTTAGTACCTCAAGGCACCAGTTCCCCTTATGTCTTTCAAGCCTTTGTATAAAAGCATCTTCTCTCACTGTGCATCCATTTTCCTTCCCTTTCTATAGAGAGCCCCTGGTTCCTATTCTTTTTCCCTTATTATCCTCAACTGGACTAACTGAAATTCACATATAAGAAATTCACATCTAAGATGTCAAATTCCCGCAAGTTCAGATAAGCTATACTGAAGCAAATCCATACAGTGAATTTCATAGTTGCATAGCTTATTACAGTTTAAAAAAATTACTGTGGGTGAAATTATGTAATTAAATATAATGCTAATGAACCAATAGAAAATTATTATTAATGCAGGTATATGTCCTTTTAAAAGTATTTTCTAGTATATATGGATAGTGCAAGCATAAGGAGTTAAATTCTCTTATCTTTACAACAGCTGAATGGAATAAAGAGAAATAATACTAAAGTTAAAAGATGAGAGGTTTTTGAAAAGGTCTGCTTTTGACTTTCACCTTGAAAATATAAGACTGTGTTCATCTGACATTGTAGTAGGGAGAGCCTGAGCATGCAAGTGTGACCTTCATAATCCATGCTAGCATTTGTTTCTTGTGGGATAATCCAATGGTTTGGGTCTTGCTGTCACTCCTCTTCTGGAAGTCTTCTATCAGCTATTGGTGAGTTACATGGGCATGTCAATGAGTTGTGCCACACCAGAGTCTTAAGAAAGGAAGCTCAGATAAATCACAAAACCTATGAACCATCTCTACTTGAGTTATATTTTCATTCATTCCAAGCCATTTCTCCGTTGTATTTAAATATTATTTATATGCTGATTTTTTCAAATTTAAAACTGACTTGTTTTTAGGCAAGTTAGATTTGCAGAATGAAAAAAGCAAGTAAATTCTTCCATAGACATAATTTTTTGATGACCCCTGACAAAAGTATTATAATCTAGGTCCCCCAAAATGAAACATCTCATTATTTAGCTTCAGTAATGTGGTATAACTTAATTTTACTTCTTATTATGGAAAATTTCAAATTTAAACAGAAGTAGATGGAAAAATATAATGAACTCTCAGGTAGGCATTTCCATCTGCAGGCATATCAGCCATAGCCATTCTTATTACATCTAAACCACTATTTTAAAGCAAATCCCAGATACAAAGTGTTATAGTAAATATTTCTACCAGTAATAGAAAAATACTTTTAAAAATGTACTTGTGTGGCACAATTTTAAAAATCAAAGCAACACCTAGTGTCTATTGGTCATGTCTTGTAATCTTAGAGAAAGTTAAGCAAGCTCCTCTGGGTGAGTAGATCAATGCACATTTTGAAACTTGATTGAAAGGGCACTCCAAATGGGCCAAATTCTTTCAGGAAGAAATGTTGGGTAAATCATGGGTATTAAAGTGGAAGGATACTGGTCAAAATCAGGCAAAATATGGCCTGGAGGATCCTCAAGGCAACAGGTGAAAGATTGACAAGTTGCAATTTTTCTTTAAAAGTGAAGAAATTTTATGAGGGTTAGACTGAAGAACGTAGAATTTTGGAGTTTGAGGATGACATTTTGAAACTCATGTAAATTAACAAAATTCAGAATATGGGTAATTTTATAGGATAACTAACTGGGTTCATTATCAAATAAATTGCAAGAGGGGTGAAAAACAAATGAGAGGTAATGGAATGTACAAATTCAGAGACTTAAACCAGTGAGAGTGAGAAACCTGTGTGGATTCTGATCCAAACAAACTAAAGGCATAGGGATTAAATATCAGGGACATTTCAACACTGCAGAAATATTTACTTGATACAATTAAGAAAATGGTGGTTTGAGGTGATGGATATGATCATTACACATTGTATACATGTATCAAAATATCACTCTACAAATTATTACGTGCCAACCAAAACCAAAAATTAAAATAAAAAAGAAATGCTGTTTATGTTTAAGGTGTGATGATATTTTATTCTTAAAGAGTTCTTATCTTTTTGCAATACATACTGAATTATGCATGGATCAAATTATATGATGATTTGTATTTGCTTGGAAATAATTCAGTAATGATTGTGGAAGGGGTAGAAGAAGAGAAAAGGTATGGTAAAGATAAATAAAATACAACCGACAAGTATTGATTGTTGCTGAAGCTGGGAGAAGCTGGAGGTTTATTACACTATTCTCTCTACTTTGGAATGTTGGAAATTTTCCTTATTAAAAAATTTATTTTCTAGCTTTCTACTTTCCACATTTTCTAGTTTAGAACTACTACATATATCTTTTTTGATAGTCCCCCAACAATTTGAAAGCAGAAGGAAGACACTATAAATTCTTTCAACCAACCTAGAGGTAGTTATGAACTAGCACTTTTGAGTTTTGCCACTATAGATGACATTTACAACAATGACCCTGGCATACTCTGAAACACTGAAATGTTAAATTATGCTCAATAAAATTTGGATTTTAAAGTTGGCTCACTGTATTATTTGGTAACAGCTTTATTGAGGTATAATTGATATAAAACAAACTGTACATATTTATGCAATTTGATGAGCTTAGACATAAGTACATACTCATGAAGCCATCACCACAATTGATGTAATACATATATACATCACCTTCAAATGCTTCCTTGTGTCCCTTTGTTTAGTCTTGTTTTGTCTGTGGCAAGAACACTCAACATGAAGTCTACCCTACTTGCAATAATTTAAATGCATAATACATTATTATTGACCAAAGGTGCGATGCCATACAGCAGACCTCTAGAACGAATTCATCTTGCATAACTGAAACATTAAACCAATCGAACAACTCTCCATTTCCCTCCACTCATCCCCTGGCAACCACCATTCTATTCTCTGCTTCCATTTGGACTACTTTAAGCACTTCATGTACGTGGATCACGCAGGATTTGTCCTGGTGTGACGGGGTTGTTTCACTTAGCACAGTGCTTTCCAGATTCATCCATATTGTCACAAACAGCAGGATTTCCTTCTTTATCAAGGTGGGATAACATTTCATTTTACGTATATACCACATTTTCTTTATGTTTATATGTTTATCTGTTGATGGACATCGGGGTTGTTTCCATAACTTGGCTATTGTGAATAGTGCTGCAGTAAACATGAGAGTGCAGGTTTCTCTCTGAGAATCTGATGTCAATTCTTTCTGAGAATCTGATTTCAATATATACACAGAAATGGAATTGATGGATTATATATTAGCTCTATTTTTATTTTTTTGAGGAACTTCCATACTGTTTTCCACATTGGCTGTTCCAATTTATATTCCTTACAATGGTGCAAGAGAGCTCCTTTTTTCTCCACATCCTTGCTACTACTTGTTGTCTTTTGTTTTTTGATAATAGCCATCCTAATTTGTGTGTGGTGATCTTTTATTGTGAGTTTAATTTGTATTGTCTGATGATTAGTGATGTTGAGCATATTTTCATATACCTGTTGGTCATTTGCCTGTCTTTGAAGAAATATCCATTCAAGATATTGATTCAATGGTCCTTTGATCGTTTTGTAATCAAGTTACTTGTTTTGTAAGAGTTCCTTGTGTATTTTGGATATTAAACTTTTACCAGATACTTTTTTCCATTCCATGGGTTGCCTTTTCATACTGTTGATTGTTTTCTTTATTGTGCAGAAACTTTTTAGTTTGGTATAGTCTCACTTGTCTATTTTTGCTTTTGTTGTCTGTGCTTTTCATATCCAAGAAATCATTGCCAAGACCAATGTAAAAAAGACTTTTCCCTGTATTTTCTTCTAGGAGTTTTACAGTTTCAAGTCTTATGTGCAAGTTTTTAATCTATTTTGAGTTTATTTTTGTGTATGGTGTAAGAGAGAGGTCCACTTTTGCTCTTTTGTATGTGTATATACAGTTTTCCCAATATAATTTGTGGAAGAAACTCTCTTTTCCCTATTGTGTGTTCTCGGTACTCTTATTGAAGATCAGTTGATAGTATATGTGGGTTTTAATTCTGAGCTCTCTATTCTATTCCATTGGTCTATGACTGTCTTGATGCCAGTATTATACTGCTTTGATTACTGTAGCTTTGTAACGTATTTTGAAATCAGAAAGTGTAATGCCTCCAGCTTTGTTCTTTTTTTCTCAAGATCACTTTGGCTATTGAGCCTTTTGTGATTCCATATGAATTTTAGGATTGCCTTTCCTATTTCTGTAAAAAATTATTGAGATTTGGATGGAGATAGCATTGAATCTCCACCAAAATCTCAATATTAAATCTTTAAATCTATGAATACAAAATATGTTTCCACTTATTTGCCTTATTTAATTTCTTATATCAATGTTTTATAGTTTTCAGTGCACAAGTCTTTTACCTCTTTAAGTTTATTCCTAAGTATTTCATTATTTTTGGTGCTATTAGAAATGGGATTCTATTAATTTCCTTTTGGGATAGTTCACTGTTAATGTATAGAAAAACAACTGATTCTATATGTTAATTTTGTATCCTGCAATTGTATTGAATTTTTAAATTAATTTCAACAGTTTTTTTTTATTTTTTGCATCCTTTTTAGGATTCTTCTGCATATAAGATCATGAAATTTATGCATATCCAATTCCTACCCCATAATTAGAATGTTGTGGACACCTTGGGAAGGGTGTTATTTTAACACACATGTACACAGAGGGTTCCAATCACTTAACAGAGAATAATTATTTAAGATGTAGCTCCAGAAATAGGATTAAGTTAGAATCTGTGACTACACTGCTTATTCCAAACCCATTCTACCTTGTTATTCCTTTAAAGTATTGCTGTTCTGTTTGAAGTTGTATGCTGTGGTCTAAACAAATCACTTGCAGATCTGTAATTCAAAACACAAAAGAGGTTTACTTAGACCAAAAGAGCACTCACAGTTATATCCTTGAGTTTAACTGAAACTATGCTTCAGTGAAACATCAACCAACTTGTAGGGGAATATCAGACAACCTAATAATTTGATATTGTGTCAGTTAAACAACCAGTTAGTTCATTGAAGTTTTTACTTGTCTAAGGTTACAGGTTGTATATGTAAATAACTTCAAAGATAGATGACTCATCATGAGGCTATTTTAATTACTTTTTGAAGCCAATATCTAGCATCTGTTCTCTTCTTTATAGAGATTAATCTATCATTTGATTATCTCATACCAAAAATAAATCTGTGCCAAACCACACATATTTTTGATTAAACATAAGAAGGGAAGAATCTTTCTGTCTTCACCTATTTGTGTCTAATCTCAGTGGGTGGGCAACCAGAGATTCTCTCCTCATGGTTGGTAGAGTCCCTATCCCTTCTTAGGATAGCAACTAGGCTTCAGAGACACAGAGAAGCCTAAACAATCGAGTTTTGTGATCAGCATCCTTCACTCAGATCATAAGCCTATTGATTTTGTAAAGCCTAAATGTCATTTTTAAAAGTTCTCTATTAGTAATAATCATATTACTTATAATAACAATACTTTTCACTGAGACTTTACATTGTGCCAAGCACCTCACATGTATCATATCAGTAACATCCTCACCTTTAGGGTAGGAAATATTGTTTCTATTTTACAAGTGTGGCAACTTAGAAGGATTGAGTAACTTACCCAGAGACCAAAGCTAATGAAGCGCTGGCTGAGCCCAAACTCACATCCCCATGTCTGACTTCAGAGTTCAGCTCCTAATAGCATTTCATCACCATCGGTTACTACTAGAGTTGAACACAATTCATAAGGCAGAATCCCTGTCTCCAAGGCATATGGAACTGGACTGAGAGCTCAACATGAGAGCTGGGGCAAATGAGAGCAGGTGTTGTGCAGGAAGAATGTGTGACTTCAGAGAGAAAAGAGGATCCAGGCAAGAGAAATGGAATCAAAAGTTTGACCCGGTAGTACCAAACAAAAGTTTAACTTTAGCTAAAACAGGATGTTTGTGTAGGGTTTGCTTGAGGCTGACATTGACTACCTGGTTAAGGAGTTTGAATTTTAAGAAATTTTGGTATAAAGAATAATGTAAAGCATTATATTTGTTGTCATTCTTTAAAGTGTGGAGATTGCTGTAGCATTACACAATAGCTTAAAGGTAATTAAGCAACTAATGCTTGATTTTTGTCTACATTGATATAGTACATGAGGCATTTCTATTTTTTTTTTCAAAAATTCTACTTCTTCCCTTTAAAGAAAAAACTCTTAAAAATCAGAAAACAACCTCCCATCACCCCTTAAGAAAACAACAACTGCAGTGCTGAGAACCTTAGTCAACGTATTTACATTTCCTATCACACCTTCCTAATGACTGTCATCATTAGTCAAATAAGTAAATGGCATAACAGAAGAGAAGTAAACAAAGTTCAGTGCGCCTTTTGTTCAGTCCCCTGGTGTACAGCAAAGTGCTCACTCCCTCAAGATTATATGACTACGTTATCTGCCCTGTTCACACACACAGGAGCTATGACCCAGAAGATCAGCCTGCAAAGTGACATGAGGTATCTAATGTTTACTCAAAATAAAATAAATCATAAAGACAGCACAAATGATTTTTATTCCATTTCAAAAGATTCAGAAAAGCAGATGTGCCTATAAAAGGAGTTATACCTTATTTTAGCTGCGATGGTCCCTCAAGTTTAGACTTTGGAGCCACCATTTCCACCTACCCTCCATCCTCTCACAAGGTTTAGGACAAGGAATATTTGTCCGGTAACAAATCATTAAAATGGAAACTTAGGAGCAGAACATTCAGTTAGATTTAAGACTAGTCAGTACTCCAGAGTGACAGTTTGTCTTATTCTGTGAGTTGACACTATGTCTCTGAAAGTCCAGAACGTGAAATTCTAAAAACTCAAAGGGGAATTTACAAATGCTCTCAGACAGTAGTGGATATTTTGCTCTCTCCTCTGCTTGGGGATTGGGGGTGGGACGAAGGGAGCTCTCCAATGGGTGCTGGCTGAAGGGAGGAGCCTGGCCTAACTTCTCTAGGTACTACTATTCAGAGTGAAGCCTTTCCCTTCACTAGCTGCAGCCTCCACTTCCCAGATTTCTTGTGCTTGTGGGTATGCAGGTAAGGGATGACATCTTATTCTAAAACCTGGCTTGAAGAGACCTCTGTGGGCTGTTCCTCCCACCACCAGGTGGGGCGGAAGGTCAGAGTAGTATAACACTGACAGTCTCTGAGCCTGAAAATCCTGTCCTTGATGAATGCCCTTGGGCTAAAGATGCTCTAGGTGACCCCCGTCAAGCCCAAGAGCTACTTGCTGTCATTCCCAGTCATGCCTCTGTCCTTGAGTTGTCAGTATGTGTCTGAGCATAGAAAGGCAGAAAATTATCTATTTTAGAGGCACTGTTTTTATTAGTTTAAGAAAATCTGAGATATCTTAGCTAAAGGTAAACTCACAGAATAGATTACCATATGGGTGTAAAAACTGTTCAAAGTTCCAAATTTTATACCTCATTGTCAATATATATAATTTTTGCTGCCCTCCTTTTCCTTCTGTCAAATCCTCGAGTGATCTCTGTTTTAAATGAACATGTGATATATACATCCTTTTGTCCTATCACACACAAAAGTCATTTTGAAAAGAAAAATTGATTCTAATTTTGTCCTCATACTTTTCACTTACTAAGTACCCTCAGCACTTCTTTAATCCCACTGAAGTTCCAGTTAAATATATCCGTTAATTTAAAAAAAGAAAAACCATACCACTAGACAGAACCAAGCAACTAGAATACTACTTGGCAGTAAACAGAACCAAACTATTGATCTACACAACAACTTGAATGGATCTCAAGAGCATTATGTTGAGTAAAAAAAAAAATCAGTCTCAAAAAGATCACATACAATGTGATTCCATTTATGCAACATTCTCAGCATAATAAAAATACAGAGAGAGAAAACATGTGGCTGCCAGGGGTGGGGAGGAGGAGGTGGGAATAACAACGAATAGGTAGCACAAGGGAGATCTTTGTGGCCATGGAAGTTCTGTGTTTTGATTGTGGTGGTGGCGGCTGCACAAATCTACACGTGACAAAATGACATAGAAACTATATACATGCACATTGTTCCAATGTCAATTTCCTGGGTTTCGTATTTACTGAAAGTATATCAGGTGTAATCACTGGAGGTAAATGGGTGAAAGGCTGTGTGGCCTCCCTGTGCTGCCTTTGCAACAGCCTGTGAATCTTGAATTACTTTAAAATAAAAAGTTGCAATAGATACATCATCAATATGAACTCCTCTGTCCAAAAAGAATAATGAAACGCAGCATAGTGGCACACACCAACGAGGTGTCAGATACTTGTTTTAAAAGTGTGCTGTTACTAAAGAATTGCTTCAAAAGACAAAAAGGAATAACATAGTTATGACTGTGTTCTCAGGACTGCAATAAAATAGCTCCAGTTCCTAGTGCTCTCTGCCATTTGATGGCTTTTGGGGCATTCACAGAGCAACGTTGGAAACACCAACTTTCAGTAACAGTTTTAAAGAATATTTTGCATCCATGTAACACATTCCTCCCATTTGGAAAAAATCCAGAAACAAGACCACAGCCTGTGTAGCACCAGCTAGCATGCATGAAACGTTTCTTTAAAGCAAGGACTGCCACAGCCTCCCTCCTTGATGAATCCCTCCCTCGCCCCTCCTTTTTCAGTTCTTTGCAACACGTCTTTTTCACTTTCCCCCTCCGAGTTCCTCTTGTTCACTCGCCGGGTCTCTCTAACCAAGTTGGCAAGCAAAAGCAGCACCAAACCTGTGTGAGCGCGGCGTCCCGAGGCGGCAGCCTTCCGCAGTGCTCCCTGCGCGCCACCACTCGGCTCATGCTCCCGGCGCGCGGCGCACAGCCCAGTGGCGCAGGACGCGCGCGCGTGTCAGCGAAAGCCAGCAGCCACGCCCCTCGAGGCTGCTGGGTGGCCTGTGCTGAGTACCAACACTGCAAACGGAACAGGGAGCCTACCCGCTGTAAGCCAAAGTTGCCCCTTGGTAAATTACATCCTTTTTCTTTTTCTTCTTTAACATTTTTATAGTCCCATGAGTGTACGCAGTGTTATTAAATTATGCCAAAACAAAGGGCAAAGTCCCTGCCCCGAGGAGTATGCAGTGGAAAATGAGTGAATGACGCAAGGCGAAATGACAGGACAAACACAGGGTGGAGAGAGAGAGTTACAAGTGAAAGGCAAGGTGGAATCAATAAGACTTCCGCTGGACCGAAAAATGAAAAGGCTAAGTCAGGGCCCAGAATCCCCGTGGCTGATTACAGAAATAAAGATTTACAATAATATCTACAATAACAATAATATTTTATTGAGTGCTTATGTGCCATGCAGTATCATCACAATAATTCCAAAAGGTAGGTACAAAGTGAGAGGTATGACTCTAGAGATTCATAAAATCCCTTTGAGGTAGGAGTTATTATTTCCTCCATTTTACAGATGAAGAGTGATACAGTGCATTTAGCCAACTTGCTCAAGTTCACTCAGGTGAAAGTGTCAGAGCCAAAATTGGAACCCAAGAAGTTTAGACGGTAGTGCCAAGATCTGAACCCAGGAAGCTCAACTCTATGATGCCACTGGGATTGGATTCAAATCCACACACATTGATGACCAAGCCTGTACCCTTAGTCATATGCAGTAAGGCCCATCAAATAAACAATTTAAAAATACTTATATTGACTGTTAACAATGCACAAATTCACTTTGCAAAAGCCTTTAAGAGTTCAACGAAAAAAGTGTTTACTTGAAGAACAAATACTGTCAAAAAATAGAGAAAGAAGCAGGTTTTCTTTCCTTCCTGCCTTCATTCATTCAACAAATATGTACTAATGTCTGTTTATGGCAGGCACTGTGTGAGGCACCAGGGTGACAGCAGTGAACAAAAGAAGCAAAAATGAAAGAAAACAGAGGAAGAGAAGATAATGTTCATATTAATGACGAGTACACAAGAGATTTATCAGGAACAATAGGGGGAAACAGCCAACAAGAAATAAGGGAACATTTCAATCACACCATACAGGGAATGACGTCATTGGGCTGGACTGTTCTGCATGAGTATTATTCAGTCCTTTCTTTGTTTCCTTTCTTGCTTCCTTTATTTTAGTTATAATATTTAGAGGAAAGTATGCTATCAAGAAACATTTAATATGGGTATCTGTTAACATTTCAAATAACGCTTTGAGTGGTAGAAATAACACCATTAACAGTAATAGCTATCACATATTGAGTGCTGCCTATGCATCAGGCATTGGTCTAAGCATTTTACATGTAGTAACTCAGCTAATCCTCATCATAATCCCATGAGGTAGGTGCTGCTATGATCCCAATTTTATAGATGAAGAAATAGGCTGGGCTCGGTGGCTCAGCCTGTAATTCCAGCACTTTGGGAGGCTGAAACGAGTGGATTGCCTGAGCCCACGGGTTCGAGACCAGCCCGGCAACTTGGCAAGACCTTATCTCTACAATAAAATGGAAAATAGCCGGGCGCAGTAGCCCACATCTGTAGTTCTGGCTACTTGGAAGGCTGAGGCGGAAGGATGGCCGGAGCCCAGCAGGTCGAGGCTGCGGTGGCTGACTGTGCCACTCCAACTCAAAAGAAAGAAAGAAAGAAATTGAAACTCATAAATATTAAGAAGTTTACCCAAAGTTTTAATGCCAAAATGTAAAGGATTTAATTAAGTAACTGAAATTAGAGTTTGGGTTATTGTTGATTTCACTTAACCTTTGAGTTCCCTTCCTAATGACATTATGGCCAAGGGTATTTTGCAAGTATGAATATACTTGTGAAGAGGCATGCAGACCTCTGAGTTTAGAATGAAAAATTGGAAAAAATCCCTTAAAAATGAAGAGACTTTGGGAGTTAAGTTTTCAAAGTCTATTATGAAAAGCCAAAATCTTAACTGGCATACACATCAACTGTGAAGATAAAAGGGTGGCATTTTAAACTGTCATTCAGTTCTCCATCTCACCTTTAAATAAAAAAAAGCTACTGTTTTACTTCCTGGCTCCACAACACTAAAATGAAAAATAAAGCCACTAAAAACTAAAATTAGGAGAGATGTCTGCTCCCAGAAAAACAGAAGAACATTTGTTTGGAATTTTGTGTCTGTATGCTTGTGTAGATTATATCTATGCTAAAATAGAATATGCATTCAAGAATTTTTTTAAAAACGTGATTTTCCCTTACAGGAGACAACAGTTTTATTTTTCCATTTGAGCACTGGTTTTACATCCTAACATCATAAGGAGTTGAAAACGGTACATACTTTCTAGTATGGGCCATAATAAAATGATAAAATTATAAACTACATTGCTATTCTCATATTCAGTCACTTTGTTTTGCTACCACAGGCTACTTCTAAAATTCAAGAGAAGGGCAGAAACAAGGGACACTTGCAGAGAGAATGTGCATGGACCCCCCCTGACCACAACTCCTTTCCCAGCCCAAGAGTCTGAACTCTTAAATTCCTAAAGTGTCTCCCACCTTCCTTCTCTACTCAGATTAGTCTCTCCATTGAGAGTCCTTTCCTCATTTCCTCCAGTTCTTTGCCTGGCTAACTTATTTTACTTCTGATTCAAAACCTTACTGAGGCACCATCTAGTCTTGAAATGTTCCCTGAACCTTTTCCTAAGCCAGGCTTTATGGTGTTGAGTTCAAATCTGATTTTTTCCTGTTCTTGGTATAGTGCAAATATTTGCTTATTTATTCTCTCCTCCGCTCGACTAATTCATTGTTCAACGAACGTTTCTTGAGCACCCGATTATCTGCCCACTGTGCTAGGTGTTAGGGAGACAGGGGAAAAAGAAACTCCCAAATACAATTCTGGGAAGATAATGATAATAATCCTTCAATGATTATTCATGGAATGAATGAGTGGAATTAGGTCACCACATAAATCGTGGAAGGAAGAACAGAGAAAGATCAACAGTCACATGAAAGTGATTCTGTTTTTCCATTTCTCCCATCTCTTGCATCCCATTGTGTTACGTAACACATTGCTAAAACTCTTTTTTCCTTAAGTTTTTGTTCTCCACCCTCCATTTGTCTTGATTTCAGGAGCTTTGGCACAGGATAGACTTGATTCTAATGCCAGAACTGTCAGTTACTAGCTGTGTGACTCTTGGCTCTTTCTTTAACCTCTCTGAGCTTCAAGTTCTGTGCCTGTGAAACAGAGATGACAAATATCTATAGTATATTTTGTGGAGAGTGAGTAAGATTCACACATTTAAAGGGCTTAGCACAACACCTGGCTCTAAGAGCATCTGCTTTTCCTTTCTTTTATCTCTCTTCTACTCCCACGCCTTATCCTTCCCATAGGATGTCACCAGGGCTGTCATGCCATGCATTATTTCAAGTGATACATGGAAGCGCATTTTTAAAAATGCATTATTATTTTGATATATTATTATTTTGATGTATATTAAAAGTATGTAACTAGCCATTAAACCTTTGTGTTTTACATAAGTTTTTGCTTTGAATAGGTAAAAAGTTTTTTTAAAAGTTTATGTTTTTAAAAATAGGATAAGAAAAAGAGGAAATGGACACATTAGACATCTGAAAACACTGATGAACAAAGATAATGCTATGTAAAAAGAAAAACATGCAACACACAAGTCCATGAGCTGTTATATATATTGCTTGTCCTTGGCACATGTTTGTGTCGATGAGCTGACACATAAAATAGGTGTACTATACATTTCTCAAATGTCGCTTATATGAAAAATTCAGTCTTAGGGCTGCAAAGGTGCAGAGCCTTTAGCTGCAGGATCATGTCTTTGGTTCTCTTAGGATAGGATTAGTCTGTCAAAGAACAGAAAGTTAACTTTGGGTCCCTAGAAGTCACTTGTTCAGCTCTGCCATGATAAAGTCCAAAGTGAAAGATAATTGTTCATTTACATTATTTAAGAATAATTAAAGCCCCAAAAAAACTTCCAAAATTTTCTATATTCCCTACACTGTGTATCTCCATTTTCTGACTTATGAAATTGGCATAATGGAATCTAGGTCAAATGTTAACATGAAGGAGGCACGTAGTAACGTATAAGGAACATAACAATTGCTATATATTATTATATATACATTATTATTATCATCATTAATCTAGTAGAGCCCAGCCTCCAGCTCAACTCTTATCCCAGTGCCTTGAAAGAAAGTTTATTCTCTTACACCAGTTTCCCAGCTTTTTGTTATTTTGTGATAAAATCAGACGGATAAAATCTTCCTGTTCCTGAACACATTTGGTGCTGAGGAATTTGGACAGACCAGATATTCTCGTCAGTGTCTCTATTTTTACAGACTTCTACCCCAAACATAGATTTTCTATAGATATAGTAGTTAGAATTTAAGAGGCTATATCACACACACACACACACACACACACACACACACACCAATTTCATCAAGTTTTTAAGAGACTGGTTTGCAGTACATCAACACCACAATACAACAGGGCTGATTTCCCCCACCCGACTTCCCTACTAGGCCTTGGAAATTGCCATCTGGTGTAGGATGCTCTCTTCACAACACCAGAAGCGAATAAAGATGGCTATAGGAAAGCCGGAAACCGGGAGCAGGACACCCACCGCTGAAGCCTTGGCTGCCGCCCCCTTCCCCTAAGGTGAGAAGCCGCCAGCGCTCCCAAGCGGATGACAAAGTCAGCAGGTTCCTCAGTCTTGGGGGATGGGCACCGGCCCAGGGGCGTCAGCGGGAAGTGCCCGGCCCGGATCTGCGTATTCCTCCAAGGCTGTCCCTACCCACTCTACCTCTTTTCTCTTGGCATTTAAGATTTCCCGGAAACAGGCAGTCATACACCTTTTGCTCGGAGAAACAGACGTAAGCGCCAATCTGTCCTTCTCCAGAGAAACTTGGTCCAAGTATCTAAAGGCTCAACCGGGGACCTCACCAGGGGAATCTCGGAGCCCTGGCCAGGTCTTCCAAGTCCTCGAGTCTCTGTCCCCCGCTCTGCCCAGCAAACACCCTGGCGCACCTGCAACCACGGACTCTTTGTCTGAGTGTGCCAGCTAAGCTTTCCCTCTTCCTCCAACCAAATTGGCAGCCGGATGAGCCCTCCAGGGTGGAGAGCCAGGGGGCGTCTCCCCATCTCTCCCTGCAGGATCACTTAGAGGAGCCGGGGGATTCGCCGCTTCCCCTACGACCCTCACCCCGCGCCCGGAGCGCAGCGCCCACCTGGACCACTGCTAGACTGAGCGTCCGTCTGCGCGCACTGCCGTCTGTTCCGCGCTCGCTCCCACCTCTCCCGGACCCGAGGGTGCTCCCTTCTCACCCCCTCTGGGGCTTCCCGTGTCCGGGCCTCTTCTTCCTCCCTTCCTTCATTCACTCCATTTTCCCTCCCGCCCTTACTCCCTCGGATCTAGCCTCTTTCCAGCTCTCCCCTTCCTCCCCGGGGCTCTTCCCTCTAGCTTCCTCGACTCCACTCCTCCCTGCACCACCCCTCTCTTCGCTCCAGCGCACAGCTGGTCCCCCACTCGACAGGGCGGGAAGACTCCCTCGGATCCGCTGGCTCAGTCAAAACCCGCCCCCCAGCCCAGAGACAAGACCCCAGCACCCAGCACTGCCCTCGCCTTCCTCCTCCCACCTCGCGACTTTGTGGGGGCTCCCCGGGTCGGCGTCCCCCACTCTGGGAATCACGCTGGCCTCTGGCCTCCGGGACAGCCCAGCTGTCAGAGACGACGGGTTTATTTTAAGTCCTGCACCCGGTGTCTCCCCCTGAGGACGCGGGCGCGGGTCCAGCGACTCGGGTACCACGTTTGCCAGCGCGATCCCGGGCGGCCGCCGACCAGCCCGCCCCGCGGAGTCAGGCCCTTCGGAGCGGAGGGCTGCGCGGCCACGGGGTATAAAGCGGTCTCCAAGTGGGACGGGGGGCGAGAGTGCCCCATGCCACAGCCTCCCTGAGAATAGGCGACCTTGGCGCAACCAGCCCTCCTTGAAAAGGAAGGCGCACACGAGCCCGCCCAACCAGTCTCTTTTCCCTCCTTGTGCCCTGGTTTACTTTATTTCTAGTCAACCCGGTCATTAGCGTGCAATAACCCACCCAAAGTATGATTACTTGGGAAATAATAGTAAGAATTAGGGATTGTGCGCAAATTATGAAGAGCCACACCGCCTAGCCTAAGCCCCAGACGGTTAAGAGACCGGGCTGCACACGTGTGCGTGTCCCCGCGCGCGCACAAGCCCCACCCAGGCTGGGATCCAGCCGCAAGTTTGCACATGGACAAGTCTCTAAATCTAACAGAAGACATCGAAAAGTTCACTCACGCGCCTCTTTTGCTGTCCTGTCGGGGCTGGGATTCAGGGGAGGTATTGGAAAAGGGTGGATGGAGAGACCCTGCTTTCTTTTCTTTTCGTCTTTCTAGAGAGTGGAAATTTCCATCATGTGATAGGGGCAGCATCCCCAGTGTCGCGTTTCCTGCGGACCCTCCCTTCCAGCCCAGCCACCAATCGTCAGGCGGCAACCTGAGATGTACACCAAAGCATCCTTCCAGGTGGGGCCGAGGTGTCCAGCTGTCCCCCAAGAGTGGAGCCTGAAAGCCAAGTCCCTGCTTTCTCTTTCCTGGGTCCGAGATAACACAGAGCCTGATGTGAGTTTATTTCTCGATGGTCAGATTTCTTTCTGAGTCAAGGCTGCATGTATTGGATCTGTCCTATAAGCAGAGTATGTGTGTATCTTCATTTTAAAGTCTGTGAAAGCGTGTTCAGGGTAGGAGGCTCATTAAATCTCCTTCCAAGGTTTGGGGGTGGCAAAACTGAACTTCACCTAGAGAAAAAGAAACATTTGGGGAAGGGGTACAAATGAAAACATCTGTCATTCACAGTAAAAGCCACTTTATGCAAGTGTGAAACAGGAGAATAACTTGCTAGCACTTAACTCTGGGTCTTTTTTGGTGGATTTTTTTTTTTTTTTTTTTTTTGCTTCTGAGATTCCAGTTTAAGCATAATCCTCAGTATATATCAAGAAGGAATTAGGTTATAATAATAAATAGCACTCTAACTTCAATTCTGTTTGTGAAAGGTACAACCTAACATCTTAAGGAAAATTGATTCTATGAAAACCATTTTCTGACAAGAAACAAATTTCTTGTTTCAAAATGGGTCCAAGTTTTTTTTTTTTTTTAGAAAGAAAAGCAAAAATCTGTTTACTTAGTAGTCAGCTGTTATTCCTCAGGAGAAAAAAAAATTTCCCTTAGAGTCCTGACCCCACAGTTTAGAAAACTCACCAGGCAACACAAATTACTTTCTGAACTCTCACACATGCAGTTGAACTTTGTTTAGATTAGCAAGTGTCACTGTTTGTTCATACCATGAACACCTAGAACCTTCTCATTTTATAGTTTCCAGTAACTTTAACACCAGCAGCAGCTTAGCACTTAAAAAAAAGATAACAACAGAAACCACCTGGATAATGTATAATAATCAGGAACATTAAAAACATCGTATTAATACCCACATATTTATATATGTACACACATCAAACTGCACTACAACTGTCTGACAATGCAAATTTAATAGAAAGATGATGAAACACACACTTTCACTTGAGCTACCATTTTAAAACCCCCAAAAAGCATATAATAGCATTTGTTTTATAAAAACTGATTATATCCCTCGCCCTCAATCAAATATGGTATACCTCTTTATTTTGTCGTAACAGGTTTACATTCTGTGAAATTAAGCTATCTCAGAATAGTTTTGAAGTCCCTGTAAGCTTGTTGAAACTAGATTCTCATGACACTATCACACATCTCCATGGATTCTTAAAAAATCTAAATGTCTTTTATAAAGCTACTAAAATGTCAAAATTAGTAGAATTAGGAGAGAATTAGTGAGAGATCAAGGTA
This sequence comes from Tarsius wallacei, assembly GCA_963574415.1. Lineage (NCBI taxonomy): Eukaryota > Metazoa > Chordata > Mammalia > Primates > Tarsiidae > Tarsius > Tarsius wallacei. The sequence goes on from CAUYQG010132653.1 coordinate 26,940, forward strand.
GATATATAGTTCTCTTTGCCTAACCTGAGATGTGGTAAAAGCAAAACCCAGGGTTATAAAGCAAAAAGGAATTCCATAGAAAACACAAGTGAAGATGTGATCAGAGCAATTCCAAGACAGAAACTGGTTTACTGTGCAACTCCTTGACTGTTAAATGAACTGCTTGTTTGATCAATTCTTGGTGTCTATATCTTAGCTAGTATAAAAAAAGGCCAAAGCAGTGGTTCATTGCCAAATGTGACAGATAATTATAGGTTATTCATCTATAGATGCTAATAATATTAATCAGGCTTTGAGTTGAGGTAAAATTAATCTTGTATTCATCAATAAAGCAATGAAGTGTTAAACAAAGTTCAAGTTTGTCATTTTTTGTGGTTATTGCACATCAGTGGAGTGTTAGAAGATCTCAAAGCAATGCCTGGGTTATAAAAGATAACTAACAACCCTTTATCTTCTGTGCCACAATCAAAAACTTGAACCACCAATTACCAGGTTGAATCTACTAAAAAATCCTCAAGTTTGAAAGGATGGGAAGCAGTTCTAAGCAATGACATGAACATCCCTGCAGAGCCACATTGTGAAACACATTTTGGTTTCTCATCAGATCATTTGATGACCCTGGAGCATATAGATTGATTCTGAATCTCAAAGTCATCACCTACTAGCTGTGGAACCTAGGCCAAGTCATTTAAGCTCCTAGGGACTTCGATTCTCTGTCTGAAAAATGGAGAACATTTCTCGATACATTGCTTTTCTGGCATAAGTCATTTTCAGACAATACTAAAAAGTCACCTAGTAATGGAGGAAAATAACACTTACAGAGCAATTAGAACTCATTCACCAGTTTAATAAAATTAAACTAAATTGATTGCACTCTCCACTCTAAATTTACATTAACATACTAGTTCTTGGAATTCTTTTTGACTTTGTTGTGGCTGCTCTTGCTTTAAAAAAAAATCTATATTTTTAAAATTTCTGAAATATAACCTTTAGAACTAAAGCTAATATTTGAAAATAGAGTTCTATGCACCAATAAGTGTTAAAACGCGGTGTTAAAGCTATTGTGTGATTCCTCAGAAGCGTTTTTAAATAGTTGTACATATTCTCCAGAGTACATGTGATACTTTAATACATTAATATAATTTGTAAAGATCAAATCAGTGTAATTGGAATATTACCTTAAAACTTACTTTTCTTTATGCTAGAAACATTCAAGTTATTCTCTTCTAGCTATTTTGAATATACAATATATTATAAACTCGTCACCCTACTAATCTATTACATGATAAGTTTTATTCCTTCTATCAAACTGTATATTTGCACCCATTAATCAACCTCTTTTCATCCCCCCTACCCCCACCCTTCCCATTCTCTTGTAACTACCAAAATACTCTGTATAGTAACTCCCATATATGAGTGAGAGCATACAATATTTGTCTTTATGTCCTTGGCTTATATCACTTAGCCTAATGTCATCCAGTCCATTCATGTTGCTACAAATGACAGCATTTGTTATGACTAAATAGTATTTCATGGTGTCCCACCTTTTTCTTATCCATTCATCTATTGATGGACACTTAGGTTGATTTCACATCTTGACTATTGTGAATTGTGCTGCAATAAACATGAGAGTGCAGGTCTCTTTGATATATTGATGTCTTTTCTTTCGGATATATACCCAGCATGGAATTGCTGGATCATATGGCAGTTCTGTTTTTAGCTTTTTCGAGGAAACTCCATACAGTTTTCCATAGTGGCTATTCTTGTTTACATTCCCACCAACAGTGAGCCAGGGTTCCCCTTTCTCTACATTCTCATCAATATTCATTATTTTCTGTCTCTTTGATAAATGCCATTTTAACTGAGGTGAGATGATATCTCATTGTGGTTTTTATTTGCATTTTTCTGATAATTAGTGATGTGGGGCATTTTTTATATACCTGTTGGCTATTAGTATGTCTTCTTTTAAGAAATGTCTGTTCTGACCTTTGGCGCGTTTTTTAATTTTGGGTTTTTTTTTTTTTTGCCATTGGGTTGTTTGAGCCTTTATATATTCTTGTTATTAATCGTTTGTCAGATAGATAGATTGCAAATATTTTCTTCCATTCTGTGTGTTGTTTTCTCACTTTATTGATTGTTTCCTCTGCTGAGCAGACAATTTTTTAAAAAGCTTGGTGTAATCACATTTGTCTGCTATTGCTTTTGTTGCCTGTCTTTTTGAGATCTTACACAAAAACTCTCTTCCCAGAGCATATCTTGAGAGCATTTCCCCAATGTTTTCTTCTAGTACTTTCATAGTTGTAGGCCTTAGGTTTAAGTCTTTAATCCATTTTGATTTAACTTTTGTATCTGCTGAAATTAGGGATCTAGTTTTATTCTTTTGTATGTAGTTATCCAGTTTTCTCAGTACCATTTATTGAAGAGACTGTTCTTTGTATGTTCTTGGCATATTTGTCAAAGATGTGAGAATTTATATATGGGTTCTCTAGTCTCTATCATTTGTCTACACGTCTATTTTTATGCCAGTACCATGCTGACTTATAGCTTGTAATCTATTTTGAAGTCAGGTAGTTTGATGCCTCCAGCTTTTTTCCTTTGGGTAAGGATTGCTTTGGCTATTCAGGATCTTTTGTCCTCAGTGATTTTAATCAGTCAAAAGCTTTGTGACTTTCTTAAGTTAAGAAGGAGCATGCAGTATTTCTCTATGATCATGAACCCTTTTCAAAGGACTGTCTCTCAGGTCTAATGATCCAGAGAACAACCAAAAATAGATTTTAATATAAAACCTTAGGAAGGAAATAGAACACAATTGTTATTTAAACACCATGGTAGTATGAAGTTCTTTGGTTTGTGGATTATCATTGTGAAGTTTGATAGAAATGATTTTAGTAGGATTTTGTATAAAGTATGCTTTCTCTGACAGCATTATTTTTCACTCATTCATTATCATAATTAGTACAGTGGCTTTAGGCTACATAGAACCCTCACTTATGTTATGCCACTTTATACTAAAACAAGTCTGTCATGTAAGTATTTTTATTTTTTCTATTCAGTGAGAGTGTAAAATGAGGTTCAGGGCGGTTAAGCGATCTTTCCACAGACACAGAGTTAATAAATGACTAAATTGGAGCATGAACCAGATTTTCAGAGCCCAAATCCAATAATCCTCCTTCCACAGCTCACCTCCCTTTTCTTCTGGGCATTTTCTTTACTAAGACTCATTATTGCTTTTCTTCCTGCAGTGCAGCTAACCTCAAATGTCATGTTTAACAATAAAATTATAATTTTTAAAACGATTCCTATAAAGTATCTCTTGCTTTGTTGTAATTACATGAACCTCTATAAACCTTCTAATAATAGTATAATAATGTTCTTTTATATGAATTTGAATTTGATTTATGTGAAGAACTGAGTAATATCATGAATTATGTTTATGGTTGAGTTTCTTTAGTGTTATGTTCTCTAAATGGGCTACTATTTCTCACTGCACTAAGAAGACACTTTAATAGATCATTCACCATCTCAGTTTCACACATGTTGAAACAACTGAATACTGGATCTAAAAACAAAAGTATCAGACTGGATCTTGGATCTTAGAAGGTCCAACTCTGGTATCCAAGATTGAGATTTGAGGGTCCAGACTTTGAGGTCCCACCCAGGAGGCGAAAAGGCAGAGCAGAGACCATGGAGGAGAATATTTGTCTCATGGTTGGACACACAGTCTCAGGAAGATTGGCTTTCATCTTGCTAGTCTGGAAACATTCAGACAGCTGACGAGTGAGATCCACCAAGGCCTCCACCTTCTTCTTCTAGCATGACACTCATGGCCCATTCTGTCTTATTATTAGACTTGCCCACATTTGGGCCCTGGAAACATGTCATTATATGCTTTTTTGACCCCAACTAGATGGCAAGCCTCTTGGCAGCCAGTCTTTGTATTATTCCTATCTGTGTTTCTGACATTTGCCATAGTACTGAGCACATAGATATTTGTTGAATGAGTAAATGAACGAATGAAGAACATGAATTGCATATTGTAACTGATGTTAGCGGTGCCTGCATTATTCGTTAAATCAAATTACCTGTGATTTATCCCTAATGATTTTTGTATTTCCTAATTTTTTTCCTGTAAAGTGAAGAGGCACATGGTTATGTGGACAGTTATAATTTTGGTGCAGAGAGACACTCTGTGATCAAGTCTGTCACACTACCAGTCACTCAGCACAACTTGTGCTTGAATAGAGAATGGCATTGATTTGATATTGCCCAGGTAATCCAACAGTATGGCAGCTTTCAGAAAGTGATATCAAATGAGTAAGCAAATTTTGCCTTCACAACATTCCTCTGAGAACTAGATATTTATTCATGCCAGCCATAACTTTATATTTCCCTTATTTGGAAAAATAAAATGAAGGACTTATCACCAAAACTTAGACACATGTAATGTGAATCACCATATTAAATTTATTGCACATATACATAAGCACACACACACACACACACACACACGCTTTCCAAATGTGCAAGAAGTAAAACATGAGAAGTTAAACACATGATTTCTGCAGCCAGACTCCCTTGGGTTTGAATCCCAGTTCTGGCACTTACTAACTATTAGTTACTAGTTATATAATAATCAGACAAATGATTAACTTCTTTATGCCTGTTTCCCCATTTATAATTTGAGGGTAACAATTGTATCTTTTCAGAGTTGTCAAAAAGATTAAATGAGTTTACATATGTAAGGCACTTAGAACATATATCTCTTTTTTAGAATAGAAAATGCTGATGATAGTCACATCATTTGCAAGTAAAAAAAGTGTTACATTAACTTCACATCCCTAGAATATTATTCTGCTCCCCTGGGTCTGTTTTTTTCATCCTTAATACAAGAGAGAGACCTAATTGATCCTTATGTCCTGAGTAGTAATAACATTCTACAGTTGCACAAATTCTGGGTATTTGCCTCTTTTATTACTTGGTTGCCACAATAAAACCCCAGTTTCCTATTTTTTGCCTTCTAAAGAGATGAAGAATGGGAAACTCTTATTCATCTATTTTCCATTTTTCACAAACCTAAATCTAAAATAAAACTTGTGAAGCTCCCTAAAAACATTCAACTTTTAGTCTTCAAACGTAGGAGACAAGTGGAGTGGAAGAAGTCAGAATCATGTGTCCATTTCTCCTTCTGCTCCAGCTTTTGGCTGCTCCAAAGTTGAGTACTATTTTCAATCTTTCTCATTGCATGATCGGTTGTTTACATGGTTCCTTTTGAGAATTCAACTTCTGTAGATGCTTTGCCAAAAACATTTTTGTTGAACAAATCAATGAATGGATAGATGGATAAATCAATGGATGCTTTTCTACTTTTCAGAGGTTCTGCTGAGTAATGATTTTCTGAAAGATGAGAATGGAATTCTACCAAACAGTAATATTTCAGATTGAAATACTACTGTAAATAATATTTTGGAAGCTGGTAGTTTTAAAATTATAACCTTGTTTGACTTATCTTACTTCAGACTGGAAGGGGGAATCTTCCTAACTTGTGTGAGACATTGGAGAAGTTGAATCCTACTGAAGTCATCTTCTGTGCCTCTTCATTCTACCGCTACTGCTAGTGCCTCCTACTCCACTCAGGGGCCAATGTTCTTCTAGCTTCTTCGCTGATGAGACTCTCAGGAAAGTGGAAAGTCAGGACCTGGCCCTTGTCCTTCATGGCTATCCTACCTGGCCAGCTTTCAACAATCCTCAAATGCAGGACTCTATACTTATGCTTAGTTCTGAAGAGTGAGGCACATCTCAGAAAGGTATGCAGGGTAGAAAAGTAAACATTGAAATTCCGGCTAACTTGCTCATAAGAAGACTCTGACAGGAAGACCTTTTCAAGAAGTTTGTAGGCCAGGCTCAGTGGCTCAGCCTGTAATCCCAGCACTTTAGGAGGCTGAGGCAAGTGTATTGCCTGAGCCCGCAGGTTCGAGACCAGCCCAGGCAACTTGGCAAGACCTCGTCTCTACAATATATCAAAAATTAGCCGAGTGTGGTAGTGTGCGCCTGTAGTTCTGGCTACTTGGAAGGCTGAGGCAGAAGGCTTGCCTGAGCCCAGCGGGTCAACGCTGAGGTAGTTATGAGACCCCAACTCAAAAAAAAAAAGTTTGTACACCTCAGACACTGCCTTTCCTTGAGATGTCTCCTTTCAGGGCTCTGCCTGCCATAGGTATGCCCAATAAAGTCTGGTGGCCTCATCTCCACCCTCAGAAAACCAAGAGCTATCCACATTTCCTCTGATTCAATAGGTGTTTATTGGGTACCTCCTAAATGCTAGGTGCTAGGGACAGAACAGTGAGAAAAACCAGGCACAATCCGTGTCTTTGCAGAGGTTATAATTTGGTAGGAGCAAATATTTTAATCAAAGTGTGAAATAAATATATTAGAAATAAATATAAAATAACAAAATTACAGTGACAGAAGTATAAACCAGGCCTGGGAAAATACTTCACTGAGGAATGAATCAAGGATGAGTGTGAAAAAGTTTCTGATCCTTAAGATGGTGACAGCTTCACATATTTATATGCTGTGGGAAGCCCAAGCCAGCAGTTGAGGCAGGCTGTGGGCTGATGCTCCTGAGATGGAAGGAGGAGGTGGATTCATCTCAGCAGACTGATCACCATAGGTAGCAAGAGGGACATTTGACCTGTTGGTTGTTCTCTACTCATTCTATCCAGAGCCAGTCAAGCTCTAGTCTCTCCAAAATGGGATAAATATGAGACTCGGGTTTCAGTTCTGTCTCTCCACACCGTAGGCTTATTGGCCTGTGTGGGTAGGTCTCCTGCGAATCAATACACCTACCAAAGACACACATTGCTTTTCTAGAGCTAGCCAGAGCTACTCTTATTAACCTGGTTCTTTAGGGGTAACTCAGAATCCCATCTCACCCCCAGTACATTGCTTTTGTCTTTGCCCTGCCTTAGGTCAGCCAGAGTGCACTAGTTGTCAGTGGCTGCTCCCCTTGCTGTCTGGGAGGATTGATCCAGCTTGGTGGAATCTTGGAATCTTTTGATGTCTTTTTACATTGTAGCCTCCACCCACGAGCAAGATGGGGGATGGAGGAGTTTTTTCATTCAACTTGCCCCGAAGAGTTCAGGAAAAAAGTAGATTCTGGGCTTATAATAAGCCAGACTGTGAACTGGAAAAAGTCTCTGAGAGAGTCAGAAAGGAATAAATCTCAAATGCGGAGGCATGAGTACCACCACTTTGAGGAGGGTATGGTGGAGAGAAGGTTCTAAACCTTAAACAAACAAAAAAGTGGAAAAGTCCAGTTGAAACTGAGATTTATAGTCAGTCCCACATTTGTTCTTAGATTCGTGTTGACATATTGCAGCGTGATGTAAGTTAGGAAAGATCTGTTGCAAGACCCTGCAATATTTAATGTGTAAAGGACAAAGTTACACCTCAATCCTAGGTTCTGGTTTTGTGTTTTTTAATGCAGCCGATTTTCATGCTACCAGTTTAATTTGTAGCATAAAGGGAAAATCCCACCAGATAAACTTGACACTCCCTATTCAAAGGTATAAGCTAGTATATGAGTTTGTTGAGACGACTGTGGCATTGGTCTGAACATAAATTCCAAATGTCCTTATCAAATCGAGTCTTCTGCTCATCAGTCCACTATTCCGTTATACTTGTTCTCAGTTTAAAGCCATCCCACCACATAGGATCCCTACTCTTTACATAAGTGGCCCCCTCCTTAGGTTGGCAGTAGATGGAAGAGTAAATGAACTGCAACTTTGGGACAATATCTTGCTTTCTCTTTAAGTGTCCTGCTTCCTGTGGTCCCCACATACCAATCCATTATCCTATTTTTTGCAAAAATGATAAGTCTACCCAAATAGGAAAGCAAATTATCTGCTTTTCTCCCAGGTATAATGTCCCAGTCTCTGGACATTCCATCAAAACTTAATGTCCTCTCATTTTATTGGAAGACTGTCCCTACGTAGATGTCAGCACACTGAATATTTAAGGCAAGCAAGCCTTTAAACACTACCTAAATGAAAACCTACACAGAGTTACTTCCTCTGCTTGCCCACAGAGCAAATCCTGAAAAGAGCTATATTATGGCTGCCTACAAAGTGTCCTGATATGAAAGAGGCTTCACCCTTTCTAGAGTTGGCTTCAGAAAAAAATGACCATTTGACATCTATCCAATGTGTCTTCAGCTTTCTCTTGTCCCATGAAAGGTGGCATCCCAGAGTACTCATGTTCTTCTCCTTAATATGAAAACCTGCTCAGAGAAAGAAGCCTGATAAACCCACTGACATTAAGATATGAGGATAAGGCCACTATCTGCAATTTATTAAGCAACTATTTTTTGAATACTTACATGCTGAATAGTTTCTAAGATACAGAGATCAGATTAGATAGTTTGTGTTCTAAGAGTTTGAAGTCTAGTAGAAGAGTGTATCTATGTAAATAGAAGTATGAAAGTAATGAAAACAATTGCTGGGGGTATTGTATATGCATGAAGGAACGCAGAACTAAGTAGCTTCGTGGTTTCAACTGAGACATTATGGAACATAACTAAATACCTTCCCTAAAACAATATGATTGTCTTTATGTCAGTTATCTTTATTCGCTGGTATTTGAAGGGTTCCTCTTTCACAGGAGTGTTTGTATAGTAACAGAATAATAAAGGGACCTTTAGGCCAAAGAGATAAATCTCTAACTGGAATTTCAGGTACCAGGAAAAAAATGTGTGTATCCCAACAATCCCTAATTAACGACAGAGCAACCACAGATTTGCCTCAGATTCATCGGGAGCATGGGATAAAATAGAAACTTCCAGACTCCATTCTGGAGAAGTTGATGTAGAAATAATGTTGGGCTGTGGCCTTTGAGTCTATATGTTAATCACATACCTCAGGTTATTTTAATGTGTGGCCAGGTTTGGAAACCACTGTTCTACCATTTGGGATGCTTAAAATTACACCAGGCCAGGGTCCGTGCCAATTTGTAAGACCAGTTCTCACCCCTTCCTAGAACCTTAACTTAATGTTAGGGAATGACTTAGGCCCCAGACAGCTTTCTTTTTGTATTTGTTTTGTTTTTGTTTTTTGTGTTTTGTTCTTTGTGTTTCAACATCCATACCTGCTATACGGATCTTGCTGGCACCAGAGTCCAAGTTCATGGATTTCAGCAAGATGAGGCCAACAGGCATGGAACCTGGACCAGATCTGTTTTTTAAAGTAGGCTCCCTGGATGACCACCTGAATGAGAATGTAAAACATTCCCTAGTCCTGCTCTAGACTTATTGAATCAGAATCTCTAGGATGAGTCCCAGGAGTCCACATTTTAACAAGCTCCCCAAGTGGTTTTGCTCCTACTAAGATTGATAATCTCTAGACCAGGCTTACCCACTAAGAAGATGAATTTGTAGGTTATTTTGGGAGGGTGGCAGGCCCAGCAGGCCAAATATAGCACCCAAAGTGTCTGGTAACAGCCAGCCATGGTGTAGAGGGATGGGGGGCCAAGGAAGGGGAGTAGCCAAGGGTCTTGATCTCTAGGCAGAATCAGGAAATTCCAGGGGATGGTGTGAGAAAAAACCCTGACTTGGAAATTCGGGAGGCACTTTGGTCATGGGGTTCTCTGAGCACAGCCCTGGGAATTGGGGGCAGGATGCCAGTCCTTCCCAGGAAACTAGGGTCCAAGACAGGTTAACAAGGCAAAATTTAGGTAGAACAAACAATGTAGAAACTCACTTTTGACTCTGAGTACACAAGCAACTCAAGGTGAAGTCCTTGAATATAAGATGCTTCTAGACTGAGTTAAAATTGATTCTGCAGGTATTAAATAATACGGTGGCTATGAGTAAAAGGAGGCTGAAGGCTAGGAGGGGAAGTACCTACATTGCTGGTAGGGCACTGGGAGAGAGGAGGATGGCCACAGCATCCTAACTGCTGGAAGAAGGAAGTCATGTCCCTGAACTCTAGTGTAATCATTCCGCAGTGAGATTATCTCATAGTACCTTAGACCAAGAAAAAATGATATTAAGGAACTAGAACCCTAATTAGTTGTAAAAGAAAGCATTCAGTTCATTTTCACTTGTGAAAATCATCAGTTTTATGTAGCCAATAAAAGTCATTTGTGTAACTTTCGCTCATTTTAATAACAAAAGAAAGTGAAATGAAAGAATATAAAGGATAACAAAGAGAAGTACACAAACTATAGTTAAAACTACCCTGTGCTAGAGACGCTTTATAAAAATTGACATTTTATCAGCAACTTGTTATGTGAATTTGAATAACTAATACATTTTTAAATGTGAAATAAGGGAAAAGGATAAAATCATCCATTGTCTCTTTCTGTATTTAAAGGATTATCCAGAATGTCCTAAGAAGGTGTGTTTTCAACTGTTCATTCATCAATATTTATTGCCTATCTATTCTAAGATGCAAAGTTCTACCCTTGTCTAAGCTAAAATGTAACAAAGGAAAATATAACACAACATGATGTGATATGATATATGATATAGCATAACATAACTTAACATCATATAATATAATTTCCTACCAAAGCAACACTAGGGTTTGGTTTCTCTCTTTCAAAGTGCCCCTATTTATTTCAGAACACACCTAAAGGAGGGCTCTCATGTGCACCCCCAGACTAGTTTCTCAGCAGCAGTCACCACCTGTTTTTCCTCTTATGTTCTAGCACCTACTTCACTCTATCTGTCCATGGAGCCAAGTGGGAAAATTCAGAGAAAGAGATACCCTGGCCCAGCCCAAGTGTGGTCTCTGGGAATGCCAAAGTTTGCATGGATGTCTGGGCAGTGGGGGAGACAAAGGAATGCTCAGTGCCCTGGGACTCAGGGCAGGAAGTGGAGGCCACAACAGCCCTTGCATTCTCTTTCTCCTCTTGGCTCTGCCTCCTTCCACTCCTGCCACAAAAGCCTTCCCTGCATTTTAATGGCAGAAAATTAGTTGGGGGCAGAGGGAGAGAAAGGAGCTGGGCCTGGCAGTTTCTACACTGGCAGTGTAGAAGTCCAATGCCTCCAATGTACATTTCTTAACTGCTGAACCCATGCCTGGGCTATAATTCAGCACTGGGATTAATAATCTTTTGTTTTTTCTATACATTCTAAGGACAGTTACTGAGTATTGCCTCTAACTCCTTCAGTCTTGGAGGCAAACATTGCTTTTAGGCAAACATTGTTTTAACTTTATATAGGCTTGGGAAAAGAGGCAGGTAAACCGGAAGTGTTTAGAATGCCAGTGTTAAAGAGTTAAAGAATATGATGCCGGCAATTGTTAACAGAATTTTTCTCTTTTGGTAAATTATCTTTTTTAATACGTTGGGACACTTATACAAAAGGCTGATATTACATTGATTTTAAAGACACAAGGAATGTGGCTTCCTGTGATTACATATTACTACCTCACTGATAAGTACAGTGGCTAGTGATTTCACACTCACATAACAATTAGTTCACTTGTGGGGCCTGTGATCTGTTTAACATGGGGAGAGTCTGTAGTGAAAGGCATCAGCAAGCCTCAGGGCTTCATTTTAGGAAGCTGAGGCACCCAGACCCCACCTCTCTTATATAGAAAGTTGCCCTCCCCTTCTTCTCTCTGGGTCAGAAGGCTAAAGGTACCAGATTTGGGAGCAGTGGGAGGTGATGTTGGGAGAAGTAGGGCAGAGGACAAGAGCTGGGAAGAGCTTGTTCTGCTTCCCTGGCCTCACACTGGGTGACTTTGGGGTCCTAGTGACCTCAGGCCACCTAAGACCCCGGTTCTCAGTTTTCTACCATGAACAGGGACAGATCTTTTGGTCCAGGACCATTTACTATTCTACATCCCAGGAGCTCACCCTCCTGCACTAAAGATGAGGCATATCCATACCCTAAAGTTAACAAAAAAGACAAGATTCATGGCTACTGAAAAACAGAGAAAAATATGGCCCCACTACTGTGTTTAAAACAAGGAGTTATTCAGGGTCTCCTGACAAAGAATCACACAATTTGTAGTACCTTCCTCCACCTTTCCACCCATCTCGTGTAAGCACTAAAAGATAATGTGGACATTTGTTCCATCAATAACACATTTGCCTAAGAGCCTGGCTCTTGTGGGAAAATATGCCTCAAAAATGCAGAGATGGAATTTCTAAGCTGCCATCTCAAATTCCTGCATAACTCCTTTCATGGAGACATTATTAACGGAGCTAATATATGGGAGAAAGAGGAAGAATCTGAGGAGGTCAATGAAGTAGTTCCCTTTTACTTCCCTGTCCGTAAAGTGAAAAGTTGAGGTTTTCCATTCATTCAATGAGCATTTCTCAAATATCCAAATTCTCTATGCTGGATGACAAGAGGCAAACATGAGGAAGAACCTCATGATCTATGGGGATGACAGACACAAATGGTTTTCAAGGTAGTAACAGTGACAGAAGTAAGCTACATATGCAGTTTGCACCCAAAAGAGGACACTCAACTCATCTGGGGGAGGAGACAGTGATGAGGGACTTCCTGAGGAAGTGACACTTGAGTCTTGAGTCTTAAAGAATCTTGAGTTTTAATGAATCGTGAAAGAAATCAGAAGGAGCACAATCTTGCTGATAGATAAAGTTTGATAAGGGATCCAGGAAATTGCTTCTTTTAGACTAGAGTTCTACAGAACAAGGGATATCTGAAAAAAAAAAAAAAAGTTTTGTGTTCAAGTCAGAGTAATGCATGTTGCTTACTTCTGCGTGGATTCATTAACCAGAATGTGTCTGTTGAATATATTTAACAAATATCTTTAAGATAGTTCTGGTGCATTTGGTTTCTTAGTGATTTGACAGCTGAACTACACCTGAAAATGCCGTGTTACTGCAATTAGTGACTGTTTAAAGTGAGAAAACCAATATTATGGCAAAAAGTGACTTGGTTCTCAATTCTGGTGATGAAAAGGTGAATGAATATTTCTGTGGAAAATGGTTTTTTTCCTAGTTTGTAAATAATAGTCATGAAATCCCATATGAAGGGTACTTTGTCCTTCCCCAAAGTGCTCTTTAGGTACATTCTCTCTTTCAATCTGCTGATTTTACTAATAGGGTCCCAACACAAGGACTCATGCACTCTGATGGTTGTTGTTCAGTGTGTGCTGGGTACCATGACAGAGACATTACATCTGTTCATCTTGTTCTGACACCACCCGCAGGATGTGAGCTCTAGTGTCTCATTTTAGAGGTAAGTGAAAGTCACACAGAAGTTTCCCCCAGGAAAACTCATCACTTCCTCTTTCTACCCACAACTATGCCTTTGACATTATTTCTTTAATATTATTTATCCATCACATTCTAATTATTTTAATAGCTTACATATCTACTCCTCCTACATTGGTAGTTAGATCCAATATACCCTGATTACTTAGAGGCTATAATACTGAGTGATCTGTAACAGAAAGAAAGACCTGAGTACCACATGTTCTCACTCATAAGCAGACCTTGAACAATTATCATATTATAAGAAGGGGATTGGCAGTAGTGGGAAACTGCCAGGGGAGGGAGGGGATGGGATTGGCAGTAGTGGAAAACTGCCGGGGGAGGGGGACACATCTCATCAACAAGGGTACCTGAATAATGAACATTTATATACCTAGCCCTAAAGTGTACCCCACATCTTTAAAATAGAAAATTTTTAAAAACTTGTTTAAAAAGAATCTTTATACACACACACACACACACAAACACACACACATATATATAGTTGTTGTTATATAGATTTTTTTAAAGATGTGGGGTACAATTCAGGTATACAGGTGGTCATCATACAGGTAAAGCTTGGGCCTCCTTTTGGTCCCCATCTGATTTGAGATTAGGTACCCTTATTGATGTTGTGTGCCCCTCCACCTCAACAGTATCCCGCTACTGCCAATCCCTTTCTTATAGTATTATGGTAAATGTTCAGGGTCTGCTTATGAGTGAGAACATGTGGTACTCAGTTCTTTGTTTCTGTGATAGAACACTGAGTATTATAGACTTTAAATCCATCCAAGTTGCTGTGAAGTCCATATGTTTGTCTCAAAGGAGTCTTTTAATGTAGTATCTCACTGGAGTCTCATCATCCAAGCTGTGTGGCACTGGGACAATCTACTTGGGCTCATAGTTGGTTCCATCCCTTCCTAGCTGAGCAAGCTGTGTTACCTCTCTGTGCTTCCATCAGTAAAATTAGGATAATAATGATGTACATCATGAGGTTATCAAGGTATGGAATAAGACAATACCTAAAATGGAATGAAATGATACCTGGCATGTGGTAAACAGCAAACATTAGTTATTAATATTGTCATTATGCTATCATTAATTACTACTGCTTTCTGCCATTTATAATTAATGTTCTCTATATGTAAAATGTGTTCTCTTTTCTACTGTCTGTCTCTAGCTAAACTTTCTATTTGTCTACAGAATCCAAATCAGATATATCCCCTTCAAAAGCTTTCTCGATCCACACTACATTTTCTATCACAACTATGGTTTGTTATGTACAACTTTAATATCACTCATTACATTATATCAGTTAGTTGCTTATATATCTGTCTCACTAATAACTTTGAGCTCATTATAATCAGAGACTAGGTCTTATCTATCCTTTTAGTTTTAGCATATAGCTTGTAGATATCCAATTAATTTCAGTTAATGAATGGATGATCGAACTAACAGTGCTGGAGGGATGATATTATTCATTTTAAAAATAAAGTCTAAAGTATCAGAACAGGAAGAGATCTTAGAAATAATTTAGTCCAGTCATCCTATCCCTTACAGATGAGAAAATTGAGGTCCAAAAAGGCAAGATTTCCCTAAGGTCACATTGCTAATAAGCAGAAAGAATATATGAGTAAAAGAACTTATCTTTGTCAAGCAATTGGGAATAGTTGCCAAATAAGAAAAACTATAGATCTCATGTATTTTTTTCTACATTTTTTTTTTTCATTAGTAGCCATTGTATCTGCGAGGATGTTTTTGGCTACAAGCAACAGAAAACCTAGCTCATGTTGACTCAAATAATAAAGGCAGATTTCCAGCAAGATGGCAGCGGGACAGGTCAGACTATGAGAGTCTAAGCAAAAGTGAATGTCCATAAAGACTCTATGCGTGACTGGGCATGTGCCAGTGGGTGAGTAAAAGTCTGTCTGAGGGGACACTTGGGTTCATGCACCCAGGGCTCTCCTCCAGAGGTGACTGCAACTCCCCATCACCCTGAGATTGGAGCCGCTGGCACACAGGATTATCTGCTGCTCTCTGGACTCTCCTGAGAAAAGCCTGCTGAATACAGCTGATTTTCATCACCCAGTGCCGAACCCACACCATCACCTGTGATAGCAAAGCAGCTGGAGACCCAGATCCATGGAGAGAGAAGATTGGGGAGAGCTGGAGAGGATCCCCACCACCAGTGAGGAAACGCCAACCAGAGCCATTTTCTCTGTCCTGGGCCCAGGCAGAAACCTTCACTGCCCCACCCATCTCCACCCAGACTCCAACTTGGGACCTAGAGGTAATCTCATCAAACCTGGAGAGACAGACTCCCCTCCCCCATGCTGGATTGGACACAGACACATCAGATCTGAGTGGAAGACTTGACTGGCAGCAAGCCGGGAGATTCCAGATCTAATTCACCCTCCTCTCGCAGTAGGCCTGGGGCATCTGACCCACACTGAGAGCAACCCTATCAGCCTGTGCTGAGAGCAGAGGGGAGGGGCTGGGGATCAGAGCTGAAAGGAAGTTGGACTTACAGGAACCACCTCAGAGTGAGTTTTGTTTTCTTTTTTGTCTGTTTGTTTTGCTCATTTTTTGTTTGTTTGTTGTTTTAGTTTTTTCCTCTCTTTTTCTCTGTGTTTTTGTATGTGCTTTGTTTCTGTTATTTTATTACTTTTTTAAAGATGTTCTGTTTGGGTATGGGTATTTTGGAGAGAGAGTACAATAATAGGGAGTTTCTGTCAGTTTGTGTGTTTGTATGATTGTCTGTATGTTTTATCTTTTCTGTCTTTGTTTGTGTCTCTTTTCATTTGTTAGTTGGTATGCCTGTCTGTTTTCCCTCTTATTCTTCTCTCTCTCCATCTTCCTCTCGTCCCTACCTTCCTTTTTCCATTCTTTTCCTTTTTCTTACTCATTTTGCTTTCAGGGGGCAAACCTATATCCCCCACTGAATGGACAGATTGTAAGTCAGTAGAAGGTGGGTTCCAGGGGGCCCACACACCTTTCAGTGGATAGTGGGATCTGCAGATACTTTCTGAATCACAGCTTCCTCCTCAATTAATTCTCAAAACTGAAAAAAGCACCCACCCACAGTCCAGCTTCAGAATTGAACAAAACCAGAGGATTCACATAAGTAAGAATAGGAGACTGAGCAAACAGAAGTAAATCTACCCATCCTCATCCCTTGAAAAACAGAATTAAAGAAGAGGTTAAAAAAAAAAAAAAACAGGAGGCAGGAAAATTTACACAAATGAAGAAAAACCAAAAGAAGAATATGGGTCTTACACAGATCTCTGGGAGGTCAGGGACTGAGGAATGCAAATAATGAAGAGCCCCCAAAATGACTGTCTCAAACCACAAATCCAGATATCAAGACATTAATAGAGAGACAAGAGGAAAGAATGGAGGAGTTGGGAACTGAGATAATAGCAATAAAAAATACGGTGAATGAAATAAATAACAAACTGATAAGCACAGAAAGCAGAATTAGCCAAGCAGAAGAAAGAATCTCAGAGCTTGAGGACCAAAATATGGAACTAACCCCAACTGTCTAAAGCATAGAGAAGAAGCTAAAAAAGACAGAGCAAAACCTTCAAGAGATGAGTGATTATTTCAAGAGGCCAAACCTAAGACTAATTGAATTCCTGAGGCAGAAAGAGAGACAGAGACCACCCTGGAACAAAATTTTCCTGAAATTATCCAAGAAAACTTCCCTCATCTCATAAGTGATGCGGCCATTCGAACACAAGAGATTCAGAGAACCCCTCCAAGACGACAAATGATTAGACCAACTCCTAGACACATAGTAATTCACCTACACAAAATAGGTATAAAAGAAAAAATCCTAAAGGCAGCAATAGAAAAAGTTCAGACTACCTTCTGGGGAAGACCAATTAGAATAGTAGCAGACTTATTTACAGAAACACTTCAGGCAAGGACAGCCTGGAGACCAATCTTCAAAGTTCTCAAAGATAAATAATTTCAACCAAGAATTACCTACCCAGCTAACCTAAGCTTCCTCAGTGATGGAGAATTAAAATCTTTCCCAGATATTCAATCCCTGAGAGCTTATGCTGCCTCCAGACCAGATCTACAAGAAACACTTAATAAAGTATTAATCACAGAAGAAAGACAATACCTTTCTGAAGAATGCAGGAAAAAGATTGAAAACACACATGAATTAACCCCAAAATCAAGAGAAAAACAACAAACAGCAGCAACAACAGCAAACTCTATAAGAACCTCGTGACAGGGATAAA
>CAUYQG010132659.1:0-19342 GCA_963574415.1 Tarsius wallacei
TTACAGGCACACGCTACCATGCCTGGCTGATTTTTGATTTGTTGTAGAGATGAGGTCTCACCAAGTTGCCCAGGCGGGTCTCGAACCCGTGGGCTCAGGCAATCCACTCACCTCAGCCTCCCAAAGCGCGGGATTACAGGCTGAGCCACCGAGCCCAGCTTAAACTGATCTTAACACTTAATTTTAGTACAGGTAAAAGTATAAAGAATTAAGGGAAAAAGTTAAATGGCAGGTAACATGTACATATGAAGTATATACAACATGACAGGCACAGGTTGTTTATGTACTTTATTTCATTCATCCTCTAAGACCCCAAGGTAGGGATTATTATGCGCACTTTACAGATGAAGAAACTAAAGTTCAGAAAATGTAAATAACATAAGATTTCAAATCTATGTAGAAGAACTAATACAATAACTTAAGAGTGTGTAATTTTTCCAGCATCGCATTTTGTCTCTGGCTGGCAACAGAGACTTCTCTGGTTATACAGATTAGGACAATTTTATGGAAGAGGTGAAATTTGAGCTGAGCTTTGAATTCTGAGTAGTATTTCAAAAGATTGGTGTTGATTTTGAGTAAAACTATGGCATTTATTTATTTATTTATTTATTTAATTTATTTTTTGAGTGGGAGTCTCACTCTGTCGCCCAGACTGGAGTGCAGTGGCACGTTCCCAGCCACCACAGCCTCAACCTGCTGGGCTCCGGAGATCCTTCTGCCTCAGTCTTCCAAGTAGCTAGAACTACAGGCACGTGCTACCACGCCCAGCTAATTTTTGATTTATTGTAGAAACGAGGTCTCGCCAAGTTGCCCATGTCAGTCTCAAACCTGTGGACTCAGGCAATCCACTCACCTCAGCCTCCCAAAGTGCTGGGATTACAGACTAAGCCACCGAGCCTGGACAAAACTATGCCATTTGAATACCTCAAAAACTTTTCTGCATTATAAGAAAAAATAGTATTCATAACTTGTTTATTGTTAAGGTTTTTCAACTATAATTTTAGATGTCCATTGTACTGTAAACATATAGTCATTTTTGTAGCTTCTTTTGACATTTTTGGCTATATTTGAGAGTTGTGTATTTTATCTTATTTATTTTTATTATTATTATTATTTTTTGAATCGGAATCTCACTCTGTTGCCCAGGCTGGAGTACAGTGGCATGCTCATGGCCACCACAGCCTCGACCTGCTGGGCTCAAGTGATCCTTCTGCCACAGCCTTCCAAGTAGCTGGAACTACAGGCGCATGCTACTATGCCCAGCTTATTTTTTGTTTTATTGTAGGGACAATGTCTCACTAAGTTGCCCAGGCTGGTCTCAAACCCCTGAGCTCAGGCAATCCTCTCTCCTCAGCCTCCCAATGTGCCTGGGATTACAGGCTTGAGCCACCGCTCCCGGCAGAGTTGTGTATTTTAAATCCTTCAACAGGAATGTAGTCTTCTGGATTATAATATAAATCCTGTTGAAAATCTAAATTGGTTTCAACAGCTTTTGCCTCTTTTAGAAAAGATATTTTCTCTATAATTTGCTTATACCAATTTAAAAGCTATATTATAAATACTTTAATTGTATAGCTAATGAGTTAGCTTTGTATTTCTATATTTTAGTAGTGTAACTACTTTTATTGTTCAGAATTAAGGCTTGGGTGGGATTTAATTGTCCATTATTAGGGACAGTTTTATACTTTAGTATACTACTATTCAAGTGAGTAACACCTCCTAAGTGTCACTTGTTTGAGCAAGTGTAATAATCTCATGAGATGGAAAGAGCACTTATAAATTAAAATTCACTTATAAATTAAGATGTTCTTAATTTATACGTGAATAAATTGTCAAGACAACATGTGCTTCACAAAATAAGTCAGTGGAAAGGACCAGACATGAGGTTTTTAGATGTTTTCTGAATTCTTATTATAGCTTGCAAAGAACAGTGTTAGGAAATCAAGTGGTTATAAAAAATATTCAATTCTTGATTTTGTACAAAAGCAGAATATTTTTTGATAAATAAGTATCAGAAGCTTCCATATACTTTGATTTAAATCTTTTTAGCAGATATCCAGTTGAGTACCATTTCCAATTGATTTTTTAAAAGAATTATATTATTTTTTCCCGGTGGATTTCTTTCCTATCTTTGTTTTGGTTTACTAACATTAAAACGTCTGCCTTGAGTGTGAGGAGACTCACTAAGGAAAATGACCCAGATACCTGAGATTAAAGATTTTCCATATTATTGCCATTCAGATATTTGAGAATTGTTTGTATGGCTTTGAAGTTTGGAGAAAAAAAAAGTATTTTTTCTTTTTCATAGATACTTGATTTTCAGATTAAAAAGTTAACTATTCATGATACGTTTAAAAGTTAGTTTTTATAAGATTAAGAAATTTGAATAAAATATAAGAGATTCTGAACTAGAGGCACATATAAAAAGGAGCTCTTTTATGCTTTGAATGTTTCAGTACAAATTTTAGAAGCTAACCATGGTGTACCATGTATGGTATTCATATGTACCATACTGTTCAGTCACAAGAGGCACATTCTATAGTGTCGTACTTACTGGTTGAACTAAAAAGAGTATACTATCTCACTTTCTGGCATAAAATCTAATGGACCTTTCTTGGGTCTAGGAGGTTATCACTTTTCTCTTTTTCATCTCTTCTTTCAGACCTGAGATATTCAGCCCCCTTTCCTGTCCTATTTCAGCTCCCATCACCTACTCTGCTCCTTGTGGTTCCTGTCCTTTCTGTCTCCCAGGCCCTTTTCCACTACCCTAAAGATTTTCCTATTCCTACTACCCTGTCTATTCCTTGTTGCATTTGAAGAAAAGCTCTCAGAGAACATTTCATATTTAAGTGATTTATTGCTCATCTAGACAGGATGAAGAAATAATCATCTCAAACACTGAGACGCTGGGTTCTGGAGCAGTGATTTTTTGCCTGTTTGATTTCAGCATCATTGGGTGCCTGAACCTCACCCTCAGCACCCTCTGCTCAGTGTTTGAAGACTGTTGCTTTCATTTCATAAATGTGTTCTTGAAAACTTTTGTATAACTTGCATCATTCATATTTGTAATGACCCTTATTTAGTAAGTATGTGGTTTGAAAGTACTTAACCTAGTGCATGAATTACCTTTAACATATTCTCCACTCCCAGTATAAGTCATTCCTGCCCCCTTCACAACGCAGCCCCTTTCCCAACCCAACCCCCTTTGAAAGGATTTTTCTGTGTCAAGTATTCCTATTACTTTTTAAAATCAGGGAAATGCTTGTTAGTTAATACTTTGGGTAAAGGAAACATTTTACTCCTACTTTATCTATTCAATAAATCTGTATTTTTATATATTGAGTGTTTATTAGAGTAGAAATAAGATCTGAGTTTACCTAGCCACTTGAGCAACCCTGCAAGTCATGCTGTCTAAGTGTTAACTAGGTTAGTTGAACATAGCTTCCTTCCAATTAGAATGATTTTATTATTTGTCTTGGTTGCCTTAAAATAAGATATACCAGAAGTATGATTTGGACTTTTTAGTGAGATTATAAATAGTTTTCTGCAGGATAGTCATTTTTAACTTTTGTAGTCATACAGACCTTTAAGATCTTCTTTCCCTCTACTCAAACTGTTTTGCATGTATTATCAGCAATATTCAAACAAACGCTGAAGCCTATTTACGAATCTTGCTGCAGGACCATTTCAACATGTGGCTTAGACTTACAGTTCAAGGAAAATTTTTGACCACTGGAGGTAGTCAGTACAGTGCAAGCAGCTCGGTCTGCAACTCTGTCTGCAACTGATTTGCTGTTTTGTTTCTCATAGCACAGGTGCAGCAGTGATCAATGGCTCTCAGCATCCGTCGTCATCATCGTCTGTCAATGATGTGTCTTCAATGTCAACAGATCCGACTTTGGCCTCGGATACAGACAGCAGTCTAGAAGCATCAGCTGGACCTCTAGGCTGCTGTAGATGACTACTTGGGCCTTGGGGGGTGGTGGGAGGGTTGGGGAGTCGGTTAGTCATTGATAGAACTACTTTAAAAACAATTCAGTGGTCTTATTTTTGAGTGATTTTTTTTCAAAAAATGTGGAATTCATTTCGTAGTAAAGTAGTTTATTTTTTTTAATTTCAAGTGATGTAATTTAAAACCTAAGTTGTGTTTTAAAACAGCAACAAAACTGTATTGTATTTTTTGCTGTAATTAACTGTATAATGTAAACCTAATTATTTTATCATAGTTTAAATTTTTTGCATTTTTGCTTTATCTTATGCTGCTGATTTTTTTTTTTTTACTGAATTTGTAAGATTTTGTTTATCAAAGCAACTATTATGTGGTGACTTGCTATATCATGAATTATTTAAGATTTTTATAGTTTTTTTATTAGAATTTATTTCAGATGTTTTGTTCATGATACTATCCTTCAGGGTTATGTGCTTATCAATGAAATAACCCCAGAGGACTGTGGGAAAGTAACCTGTAGCCAGTTATATTCAGGAATAACTACTGTAAATGATGAACATGGTAAGAGACCTCCAATATTTGCTACTTGCCAATCCTAATTTAGTTAAAACAGTTGGTAGGCAATCCTACTCAATTTTGGCAAAAGCCCCATCATCTAAATGGCAGAATAACTTAGAGCATGTCTCTGAAGATGCTGGGCGTCTACCACCTTATCTCCCCACCCTACCCAACAAAAGTCAAGTAAAAAGAATATGGTGTATTCTGCAAATTTGTGGCATGCTCAAAGTTTATGATCACATAAAGTCAAGAGGATACTTCATGAATAATAACATTTCAATGCAAATAAACAGATGGTTCACTTCTACTAACTATGAGCCTGTTTTTGTATACACTGAGTTAATCTACTCAGGCTGTAGGTCCCAGCAATGTCTGGGGTTTCCCTTTCCTGCAGCTTCGGGCCCTTGGACCTCTCTGGTTTCCTATTACTTGGAGTGTCAGTTGTACACCAGTTCTCCTGGTGTTTCTAGCCATTTGATTTTACCTGTAGCATAATCATACTAGTTGTCGGGAGGTTCTAATGCCTACTAGATTTGTGTAGGTGATGTATCAAATGAGCAATATGCCGTTCATCGGAAAATGGTAGCACACAGCCATATATAGGATATCATTTTCTAAGGACTGTTTCTTCACACTGAGCAGAGCAGGCATAAATGATGGTTATTTAGTCTGAGTCTTTCATTTTTTTATACCTGATTTTCAATACAACACACAATGTGGATGTTGAGTAGTGTAAGAATGGTGCTGCTCCTGACAAGTGTATGTTAACTGTTTACATTTTATATCTGCAGAATTATTTCTCAGTGATTGAGTTTTCCCTAAGTAAATTGAGTCTCATTATTTCTCAAATACATTGTCTGTGATAGACCCAGGCACCTTTTGTTATTGCTGGAACAAGAGGAATTTTGTGTGATGAACTGGGAAATGCATACTTAAATAAGTGGCAAGGTTCTAGGCAGAAAACCCTTTGGAATTTATGACCAACAGGAACAAGAACAGGCACAGCCCAACATACAGTGTCTGAAAGTTTGCTTGGCATTTTGTTTATATATTTAGTGCAAAAATTTTTTTTGATTAAGGTATTTTTAGGACATTGTTAATGTGCAATATTTAAGATTAAAATACATTAGACTTTTTATATACTTTGAAATAACAAGTTTGTTTTTGATGGTTTAGGGTCATGACTTCCAGTCTTTTTATCAGTCCCTTTTCTAATACACCATGGTGCATTAATTTTATTAAGCAAATTATTGAGTTTTAAGACTGTAATACCTTGAATTGTAGACACACAGGACTGGATTCACAATTGTAGCAGAAATTTGAGCATGTGTGTGTTCTTAGTTTGTATTAGTTTGACAGATAATTAGCTTTATTTTCTCTAGGATAGGTTATGTCACTGTTGCACTTTTATAGAAGACATGCTTTCAGAAGATTTCCGTATTTTATGTTTGATTGCTGATATGCCATCTCCATTGATACAGATTTTGGTTAATCGAGGAAAAACCTTGTGTTCTGACTGTATCATTTGTTGTAAATGCCAGCTCCCACTTGCCAACCATCGTGATTCAGTTGAATTCAAAGAAAACAAACTTGTGTTGCATAATGTACACTAAAATACCTAACATTATATCCTCAGAACAAGGATTTTTAGGATAATGTTTGTTAAATGTTGTGTGCCATAAGTTTTTAAAATACTATATCTAAATACGACTTTCCTGCTTAACTTTGTTAAGCTAATGTATTTTTTTTAATTTTAGAATCTTTAAAACATCTTAAACATTTCTTTTTTTAAGAGAACTTACAAATATCTCTGTCAAGTAATACTTGTGTAAAGCCACCTTATCATATAATTTTGATTTTTCAATCTTATACACTTAATATACCTACAGTCTTACTGTCAGAAAATTATTTTGACTAATTTATTATTCAACTTCATGGATTAGGAAAGATGCTAATTCTTTCTACATCTTCCCAGTTACTATTCTCCTACCTTCTGTTGTATACTGATCATTTGTAAAGTCATTGTGTTGTTGGGGTCACTTAATTATAATATACATAATTAGAGCATCTCAACTCTCTTATGTTGTTTGCTAAAGTTTTCAGTTTGTCACACACTTCAGTCACTGATTGTTCCTGGTATGCACTCTTTCACGTTGGTACAATGTGTTTACACCAGACTTCCTAAGATAAATACCAGTCTCTTAAAAGAGAGGCCTACCACACAACCCCCTTAGCAAACCAGAGAAGCTTGATGGTGTGCAAAGCAACACACTAACCTGCCAGCCTTGTTCTGTTGTTTGCTAACCCTGCTGTTTTGTCTAAAAAATGGAGGGGAAGAGGACATCAGTGTCTGATAGTGAATCAATAGCAGGCAAGTGAATCTGTTTCCTTGGTTACAGATAAGACTTGGGTTACACTATCAGTTAGTATCTGCTACACATATGAAGACTTAACTATTCAGTGCTGCCTAGGCACTAGCCTGCACAACATTTTGAGATTAAAACATAGTATATTTTCAAAAATACTATTGTAGTTTGTGAGCGTTGTTCATTAGTCACACATTAGCTATAGAGTGGATGCATGAAGCCCCATGACCCCAGTAAACTTCTCTTACCGGTAGAAAAACCAAACACCACCATTCTGTCATTAGCAGTCCTCTTAAATGTTGCCTCTCCATATCCTGTTGCATTTTAGTGTGTATTGTGTTTCTACTGATCTCTCTGAGGTTTTTTCTGAATCAAAGGAAACTAATTTTTCCTTCATAGCAAGAAAGATGAAGAGGTAAAGGGCATTGAAGCAGAAATGTATAGTTTGGGGTATGATTAGAAAACTTGTAAGGAAAACAAAAGTCCTAATTAATTTCAACCTGACTGCTCTTAGTTAAGTGCTCTTAAGGAGAGTCTAGTAAGAGTAATACTTTCTGGCCATTTCTGGTTTAGATTCTCTTAGTTCTGAAACTTATGAGAAATATTACCTGTGGATTAGTTTTGCACAATGTTCTATTCTCACAATGATTTACAAATTAAACTAGGTTTTTATTGAACTACCTCACACTAATTTTCTATGCTTTCCCAAGTAAGCTGTTGCCCTTACTGTTAGATCTTTACTAAGTGTGAATTATAAATGTGTATTAAATACTTTTTAGCCAATGTTGACACAATACCAGTAAGTATGTAAAATATATACCTTACATCAGTAAGAGACACGTGTAAAATTTTTCGCTGTATATCTTGGAAAATTGTGTTAGATGTGCTTGTTGACATTATTAGTGTCTGTCTTTGTAAGTAGAAACCTGCTCGTGATATCAGTCCATTCTTTACATTTTACAAAAGAAGTAAATCTTAGTAAATTTTGTGAAGAAATAAATTACTTTTGTAGGCCCAATATTTGGTATATTTTTGAGAAGCTGTTAATCTTTTAGCCGAATGATGAAGTTAGACTGAAGTAGCTGTCTCCCTGGACTGTGACATCTATTTTCTCATTACAGTTTATTCTGGTCAACAGGGTGTCACACCTGGAAACCTGAGTATGATAATTGACATTTGCTTTTCTCTCTCTATGATGTCATTCCTTCTTCATTCCTCTCCTTCCCTGTGTTCCGTTCCTTCTCCTCTCCTCTCCTCTCCTCTCCTCCCTTCCCTTCCCTTCTTTTCCCTTCCCTTTCCTTTCCTTCTCTTCACACAGACATAAAACCCAATTGTGCCATAATATTATAGTATAATTTTGATTCTACCCATTATGATGTCCAAGACATTGTTTAAATACACTGTCTTATTTTTATTCATTCAAAATGCCTCACCGAGCTATTCACCCATGTTTTCTCTTCATATGCTGATGAGTGTCTTTCTCAGAGAGTCTAGCCAAATCTTTTGAGGTTTGATGCTAACTCCATCTTCAAGGCGTCCACTTCAGAGTACTCTGCTACTGTGTCTGAATCACCAACTGTCTTTTGTGAAACACCTGGTACTTTTTTCCTCCTTGGATCTGGGTATCAAAAAGACCAGAGGAGTTAATGAGAACTGGTACCTTATATCTCAAGGTGGTAAGAATCATAACTGACATTTATCAGGGACTTAGTGTGTTTCAGGCACTCTTCTAAGAAATTTCCACATGTTAGGCCATTTAATCATCTGAATAACTCCATAAAGTACTATTATTATCCCCATTTTGCAGATGAGAAAACAAGGCATAAGGAGGTTATGGTATTTGCCTGAAGTCTTTAAGTACAAAATGGGGCTTGGATTATGAACATAAAGAGTCTGCCTCCAGAATTTTAGTTCTTTTTTTTTTTTTTTTTTGAGTTTGAGTATCACTGTGTAGCCCAGACTGGAGTGCAGTGGTCGCTCCCGGCCACCGCAGCCTCGACCTGCTGGGCTCTGGTGATCCTTCCGCCTCAGCCTTCCAAGTAGCTGGAACTACAGGTGCACACTACCATGCCCGGCTAATTTTTGATTTATTGTAGAGATGAGGTCTCGCCAAGTTGCCCAGGTGGGTCTCGTACCCACGGGCTCAGGCAATCCACTCACCTCAGCCTCCCAAAGGCGCGGGATTACCGGCTGAGCCACCGAGCCCGGCCAGAATTTTAGTTCTTAATCTCTCTGCCAAATGGTGCATTATACAAGCATGCACATCCCCCTTTTTTTCAAATTCTGATTGTAAGCATAAGCATTATGGTTCATTTTAGAGTATGAAGTTAATTTTTCAGTTTGTAAGCACAATGTTCACAATTTAGATGATACCCTTTGGAATGGTACACTGTATATTTGGGACATTTCATCTGGCAGTCACTGAAGCTTGTTAATATCAACAACTGGCTTTATTGGCTCCTTCAAATAAGCCCATTTAATCTATTATAGCTGATCTCTAGCAAATATGCCATTAGTAGGAAAGATATTGAATTAAAGAATATTCACTGTGATTAGAAACTCAAAAGATGTATTTTATTTAGGTTGTGTGTGAATGTATGTATACATAGATAGGTAGATGTTGGAAAATACATATAGATAGATCGATAGATACCTTAAAAATATTTTTTAGTTACTAAAACACTTAGTATGTAGTGTTAATAGAGTTTTATCTATCATAGGTTAGGTGTATTCTGATGTTCAGGTTATGTTTTTTAAATAACCTGGCAGAAATAAAAGTATTGGCAGGTGGGTTACATCTTTGGCAATTTTCACTCTAAGAAATCAATCGACAAAGCACCAAACAGCAAAACAAATTACTCATTGGCTGGTAAGTCAGAAGCCCCAGAGGCTGTTGATCATCATGGATGCTGGCTGCTTGCCTACTATAGGGCAGATGGAAGAACTGGCTGCTAAATCGTTCCTAGCACTTGAAGCCCAGCATGATTGGGGATCCTGAGCACGGCTGGAAAAATATTTCTGTAGTAACTTATCTTGTACTTATCAGTGAATTTGCATAGCCCAGGAGAGATCTGTTTTGTTGCGATGGCTTCTGAACAAGTCAAACTCAGGCTTCCAGGCCAATTTCTAATACTATGCTTATGATTGGATATTATTTGAACCACTCTCTGTTTATGGAACCCTTAGAAAAATTAACAGGAAATATTCGTTTTCTGATCCAAAGATTATTCATTGTAGTTTTGCTGACAATGCTGGCAATAAAAGTACAGCTACATGTCATGCTATTATTTGGCCTAATTTTATGATTTTTTTAAAAAAGAAAATGTCCAGAAATGTCTCTTCTATTGCAGTGTAGTTTTGATAAAGCAATGGTGAGTGGATTATTGACCAATGTATTCTAGTCTTATAGCCACAGAGAAAAATAAGTTACATAGGAAAGGCTGTGTGGCCTTACTGGCTCCCATTATGTTAAAAAACTAACTAGGATTGAGGGTTAAGTTTTGTTCTTATTCCTCTCCGCTCCCCCGACCCCACAATTTGTCTTTTCAACCTTTGTTGACTAAAAAAAAAAAAAAAATTCTCCTTTGAATAGACATGATCCACATTGTTTGTTTTTGTTTTTGTTTTTGTTTTTTTTGAGTCAAGGTCTTACTCTGTTGCCCAGGCTGGAGTGCAGTGGCATGATCACGGTTACTGCAGCCTCAATCTCCTGGGCTCAGGCAATTCTTTCACCTCAGCCTCCCTGGTAGCTGGGACTATGGGCATGCACCATTATGCCTGGCTAATTTTTTTATTTTTTTGAAGAGACAAGGTCTCACTCTGTTGCCCAGGCTAGTCTCAAACACCTGGGTTCAAACAATCTCACCTCAGCCTCCTAAAATGTTGGAATTACAGCATGCCCAGCCTGTTGTACTGAATTTTCATGAGACTACAATAGTACTTTCTTGGGCTTCCTGGATTCAGAGTCCAGGGAGAGATAAAATAGTAGCAATCAATTACCTGGTGACAGGAGATTGTAAAAACAGAATCAAGTGTCCTGGCGCTCTTTCCTCCAGACTAACCTATCTCTGCCTTACTATAGAACACGCCTTCTAGACTGGCTTTTCACACTCTTCCAGTGCAGTGTCTTTCTTCACTGATTGGGCTGAATAAGAGCAGCAAATCCTCGCTCTCTGACTACCTTCCCCCTCCCATACACACACCTTTTTTTTTTATTTTCCATGCTTACTACTCTCCTTCTGTTCACATGGTCTTTCTTTAAATACAGTTTTTAGATTTTATTTTTTTATGAAATTACAACATGCTATACTTCTACCTTGAAAAAAGAATCAAAATTATTTTAAGGAGAGAGTTGGGAATGAAACAAACTCTTCACTTATTGAGTAATAACATTTGGGCTCCTTCTTCTGATTCATTTCTGACTTATTGTGGAATAGGGGCTTCTTGTTTCATTCTGCAATGATGCAAGGAGGTAGACCCCACTGGACCCATCGCGTAAAGCACACCCTGCAGAAACCCCACAACAATATTTTCTTTGGGGACACATAATGGTTAGAAAGTATTGACAAGTAGTTTACATATTTTGATTATGTGATTTTTCTCTTTGGTAACTTTTAATTTTTTAATATTACTAAACAAACTTGTATTCATATAGACAACATTATCAATTCAGGTTATAGTAAATGATAATCTAAAATTTATTAACTTATTACTAAGGTAATAGCATAGTATTTAGTAAATTACCTACATATAGTATTGTTTTGATGAGTCTAATACTACCCTGTGAGAAAATATACTTATTTTAAATCAAGGGAAAAAAATAAGAAATCTCCAGAGGGTTTCATGTACCCGGGCTTCACTATGTAAGAGTATTACCCCAAGATAATATTGTATTTGTCACCTTTGAAGAACCTTTCTGTTTTAAATAATGGTTTTGACATAAGATAATGTTGGTGACAAACATAGAAGATTAATTGCAGACTTATTTACTTTAAAAAGCATTTCTTCAATATACAAAAGCATACACCTCTAAAACTGTATTTCAGGCTTTTCTAATATTGATTGGTAGACACTTAAAGAGGAAAAAGAAAGGAAAGGAGAAAAAATGGATGTATTTGAAATTGACATCAAGAGTGATTGACAGTTAGATATGCTTTTTACCTAAAGGTAAAAAATGTATTACGTTATAATGTAAATCAATAGAAACATGTCATATAATTTATAAAATGATGGTGAACATATAGCCTTTTAGAGATACATCTTTTGTGCATATCAAAGAGAGTTGAATGGATATAACAACTGACAAACAACCTCCAGAAAATCAAAGCAGGGTTTCTTAATTTGGAGATTATGGGCTCCCAGAATTCCAACCAGTGCCTAAAACTAGGATTCATTCAGCTCCTGGAGTTGGGACTTGGAGACTGGTGGTGGCAGTGGGAATGGAATCCCTAAAGATCAGTCAGCATAACTGTAGTAGGAATTTAAGTCTGAGAGAATCCTTGAGTGGACACCAGTGAATCTATGAAAACCCTAAAGTCATTGACAAAATTGGGTGTGATAAGGGCAAGCTACTAATATAGTTTAAATATTTCTAATCTTTTCTTTTCTGGTGAGGGAAGGTTTTTTATTAACTTCTACAACCAAGAATATCTGATTGAATTGCAAATAGCCGAGAACTAAATCTCTTTAACATAGTGAAAATATGACTTCAGACATTAAATGGATCAAGGAGAAGGCAAGAAAAGAATGGAGACAGGGAGGGGAGTTTTGGAGGGATGGAACTTTTTTGGTGATGGGGAAATATACGTGACATTGTTTTGGAAATGTCATTCTCTATGACACACTCACGTTAACTATCTGTATGAAGAGCAGAGAGCTCTTTGCTTTAATATTGCCTCTTCTCTGTGCAGTATCTAGCACATCACTTAACATTTTCTCTTGTTGTTTCTTCATCTGTACTTCTCGTGTTTTGCTACTGACCTCCCTTGGAGGGATGTTGTAAGGCTTAAATCATTAATGATTATAAAGTGCTTTGGAAATAGAAAGTATTGCTTCAGTGCAAGCCCAGATGCACCTAGGAATTGCAGCATGCCCAGTACGAAGCAAAAGACATGCTGTCAGGATTCCTTCTGGGGCCCTGGATCTGCCAGGCCTCCCACTCACTTCAGGGTGAATTAGGGCCATACATTTAAAAGTACATCTGATGCTGCTTGGCTTGTATTTGCTTTTGTTGCAAGATTATTTTGACATTTAATGTGTTTATTTGTTAGAGGATTTTAAACCCTTTTTTAACCATAGGAAACCAAAGTGCCTACCTACTACAAGTATTTTCCAAAGATGGTGTCACCCTGATTGAGGATGCAAAATTGATCTACTGAATAATATGTTGAAATGGCATGTTTATGTTACATGTTTGGCCAGTTATAAGTAAAGCAGTGATTCAGAAGTATTCATTAAAACACATTATCTAATACTTGGATAATCATTGATAATCTCTTCTCTCCCTCTGTCTCTCTCTCTTTTTAATGAACCCAATACTGATCTGTCTTTAGCCTCCAATATCACATACAAGAAAACAGAGACCAGTGGAAGTAAATAATCCATCTAGTTAGTATTAGGGTTAACCCTAGAAGCCAGATATCTAGTCTCCCAGTTCAGTACTTCTATATTTCTGAGTATTTTTTGATCATTTCTAAGACACTCAAGTAGCTTTAATCAAACATTCATCCCTCCTAAAAGGACCTGGGCTTTCCATTTCAAGATCCCAGAATAACAGTCATTCATGAAACTGCCCGTCCACACATCTGGAGTATGAGGAAGAGCAGCTGTAACATCTGTCATATTACCACACTCCAAGATTGATTGCAGTGGTCTACTTGGTTTAATGTAAAATCTCTTCTTCTCGTCCAGTCTACATATCTCCTTTAAATATGACTTTTATAGATTAAGGTGGATACATGATTAACTGCATTTCCCTCCCATTCATTTATCTATGTATAGAAAAGAATGGAAAAGGGTATGAGAGCAGAAATCTAAATAAACTCCTGAATCTCGGTTGTCGAGGTATGCACAGTTCAAAAGGGAGTTTTATAGATGGAAGTATTCAGATAACAGCAGAAATCCCCTGTTTTACATTCTAAATGCACATGCAGTCTCCATGATGGATGCTAAACTATAATTCTCATTCCTATTATTTCTCCTCCTTTTCCTCAAATGCCAGTCTCTTCTTTATACTTTGGAATGCTTCTAACGCTAATATTTTTTTTACTAGTTCTTGCCCCCTTCTCCTTAGTACTAATGAATCTGTCTACTCTGTGAAGTGCGACCTGGTAAACCGAGAACTGACTGATTTATGCATAGTTCTGGGTGATTGGTAGGGACTGAGAAAGCTCTTCTATGCTTCAGGCTTGGTGACAAACAAACCTATGATTGTTAAAAGACGTTAAATAGAGCAATCAGGGGTTTGTCTGCTCAAATGTATTAGTTGCAACAGGGACAAATCTGATCTAAGCTCCAAGTCCCAGTTTGTTTTATGTAGAAAATATATATATATATACACAATGTTCTACCAGAGAACGTCAACCTTGAAAACCTGTTTGTGCTAACCAGACTCACAGAAGACTGATTTCTTTTTTCTTTTTTTTTTTTTTTGTGTTGTAGTCTCACTCTGTTGCCCAGACTGGAGTGCAGTGGCACACTCACGGCCATCCCAGCATCAACCTGCTGGACTCCGGCGATCCTTCCGCCTCAGCCTTCCTAGTAGTCGGAACTATAAGCGTGCGCCGCCACGCCTGGCTAATTTTTTGGTTTATTGTAGAGACGAGGTCTCGCCAAGTTGCCTGGGCTGGTCTCGAACCCGCAGGCTCAGGCAATCCACGGGCTTCAGCCTCCCAAAGTGCTGAAATTACAGGCTGAGCCACCGAGCCTGGATGAAGACTGATTTCTGAATGTGTGTGCAACTTTATTCTACTGTAATGCAACAAAACTAGTTTTGCAGCCACCATGGCCCCGTGGCCCTATTTGTCTAGTCACCCTTTCTTGGTGTTAATGGATTCAAGATGTGGAATTAGTGACTAGAAAATTGGTGGCCATAGAAAAAGGATTGGAACATTTAGTGAGTTATTTAATTTGACCTGTAATGGAGCCTAGAAAATTATTCCTATTTCTCTATGATGATCCCCTTATGTCTTAGTCAGTGGGGCTGCTGTTATTAATATAAATGACCATAAATTGAGTGGCTTATGAACAATAGAAATTTATTTCTCCCAGTTCTGGATCCTGGAAGCTTGGGATCAGAGTGCCAGCATGGTTGAGTTCTGGTGAGCGCCCTTTTCTGAGTTGCAGAAGGCTGACTTCTTGTATTCTCACAAAGAGAAGAGCAGAGGGATAGAGAACTTTCTCTGGGGTCATTTTTAGAAGAGCACTAATTCATGAGAGCTCTACCCTTATGACCTGATCTACTCCTAATCACCTCGAAAGGCCCCATCTCCTAATACCATTACACTAGAGGGGGGCAGGGTTTCGACATATAAATTTTGTGGGTACACAGACATTTAGTCTGTAACACCTTATAATTAACTGGACCATGTGTTCTGTTCATTTATATGTATTTACCATAATTCTACTATATGCCAGTCACTGCCCTAGGTTCTTGTATTTATCAGTGAACAAAATATGCAACAATTGCTACCTTTAATTTTTTGTGTCCATTCACCCATGAGTAAGGGCATTAGAATATTAGTTCCATTAGAGATAGGGCAAGCATGGTGAATGTTTGATATACTTCCATTACCTGCATGTATGAATCAGAACAGGCTCCTATTGGCCAAATTTATACCCTTTGACATTCCATTTCCAGGCACCAGATCAGTGATATTCAGTAAAACTTCTGCTGCTGATGGGAATAGTTCCTGTGCTGTCTAACATGGTAGCTGTTAGACACATATGACTTTGGAAACTTGAAATGTGGCTAATGTAACTGAGTTGAATTTAAGTTGAAGGAGCCACACATGGCTAGTGGGAACTGTGTTGGAAAACATGGTTCTGGATGACCACAGCCCTCTAGTATCTCTGTGAGAGTAGAGACTGCTGCCTCCTGGGCTTGTTGCTGTCAGAAAACAGTGCAATGGGCTATTCTGTACGTCCAGAAATCCATAAACCAGCCGCTCACATGTCAAGTGAGTAGAAATGCTTAATTATAATAAGTAGGACATTGCCTAGCAAAGCAAGGAGAGCTTGATTCCCAGAGATAATGTCAATGGGTAGCTACCCATGCAGATGTTTGCTGCTTAGGAGACCTTGAAGGGCTCCTAACAGGGGATTTCAGCTGGTTGGGCATCTGATATCTATAATCAGAGTTCATGAGGCCTGGTCTAAGGTAGTGATCTTCAAACACTAGATTGGGTTTCAGAATCAGAATTCCTTCTCCTGGGAGGGCTGTTAAGAGGGAGGCAAGATCCTCGTCTTTAAGAAATTGTGATGCTGGGTTGGATTTGAGCCCTGAAAGCCCATGTAGGCAACTACTCAGTGACAAGAATCAGGGTATCAGAAAAGAGGAAGATTTCTAGATAAAATAACTTCTTCTCAAAAGCTCTTTCCATTTTTCTTGCGTGGAGCTGACTGGGCTGGGAGGTAGGAACCAGACTGTTTCATATGTTGCCAGGGAAGAAATGTGGGGGGAGGGACAGCAATTCTCTTTGCTTCTTTAGAGATTTGATGTTTCTCCTTGAGCATATTTAGAAGAAAAACATCGTCTCTTCAAACACACTTCAATATAAAATATATTATAAACCCTATCCAGGTGGCTTATACTACCATGGGTTAATTATCTCCATTTGTGATGACTGTCTCAAGCTTTAGTACCATAACACCAATTCCAATGAAGCCAGGCAGAGATGAAATCCTGTGGCATGCTGAGTCAGGAGATTCCACTGGGCATACATTTGGTCTGAAATCTTGGACTGAAAACCACACATTTAAAGCCCAGAGGGCAAAGCTGTCATGGATCGCTGAGTGTATGGCCAGGTGCTAGAGAGAAAAGCAAGGATTTAGGTTAGGAGATCCCTGATAATTTCATTTCAGCTCTTTGCTTGCTGCCTTGACAAGTTTTTGTTTAGACAAGTTCTATGCCAGGCAACTCTGTCTTGTGTCATTGTAAAGGTCTTTCAAGGCCACAGGCAATTTGGAACTTGTAACTCTCTACATACTTGAAATTACATCTCAAAAATCTTCTGACTTAAGTGGGTTCTTGTTCTCAATCTACCATTTATATAGCCTTATTGGCCAAGACATTTAATGACCCTTGACTTGAGTACCTTCACATATCAAAGGATTCATTTGGATTACATGAGTTCCAAGGTAGTCTTTTCTGAATAAAAAATGTCTATCTTGGGCTTTGCTTGTAAGAAATGAAAAGATAAGCATTTTGTACTTACTTTATAGGCTGATAATCACCTGGGATGGAGCAGGAGCGAGAGTGAGGGTCAGAACTTCAGGGAAGTGGATCTATTTCGAGAAGACATATTCAGGATAGCATAGATTTACATTGGGAAAAATTTTAAAACAAACTACTTATGGAAGCTTAACTATATTTTCCCATGGCACACATCATTGCTTTAAGTCATGACCACTCTACTTAAAATTGTAACCTATTCTCCCATGGACTGGCATTCCCTGCCTCTCCTCTGTATTTTTTTCTCCCAGTTCTAATCATTTCTATATACTATAGAATTTATGCATTTATTTTGCTTATTTTTTTATCACTCTCCATTAAAATACAACCTCTATTCAGGAAGAGACTATTTTTTCACGAATATATCTTAACTTAAACTGCTTCTGACACATAAGAGAAACTCAATAAATATGTGTAGACAGTGTTCACTATCTTGGGAATGGGCCACCTGAGACTCAATCTCCACCACTACACAATATGCCAATGTAGCAAATACGCATGTGCACTCCCTAAATCTAAAATAAAAAATAAAATAATATGTAAAGGAAGGAAGAGAGAGAGACAGAGAGATGGAAGGAAGGAAGGAAGGAGGAAGAAGAGAAAAGAAAAAGTTGGGGGGGGAGAAAGAAAGGGGGGGATGGAAGGAAGGAAGGAAGGAAGGGTGATCATTTTGTTTTTTGGCTAGTAGGAATATACAACATATAGACGAGACCTGTATATGGTACCCTTTATGAGAATTTCTCCAGATTTTCCTGGGGAGATTGGCAAAGACTACTAGATGCTCATCAAGCCCATTTTCTCTTCTTGCTTGGCATTCAACCACACTACCTTCCCCATCCACCTTTGCATTTGATATTACTATGTGGTAGTGTTCTGGTCAATGAAATGTGGGTAGATGTGATAGATGCCACTTCTGGGTCTGGGCCATGAGAACCTACCTGACTTCGTTGTCACCCATGCCTTTCCTCTTCTAATAGGCTTGAATGAAGCTGATACCCAGGGCATACTAAGAACTCTGTGTTGATGGTGGCTGAGTGTACAAGAAGGAAGGTTCTGAGTCCCTGAGAGAAAACACCCTCTGGGAACACTGCCCCCTGCCTTCAACATACAGAATTCAATTTTTTTTTAATCAATATTTTTTATTTTAATATTGTGGGGTACAGTTAAGGGTTAGGTATACAAATATGGTTCGTCCAGGCACCCTTGTTGATAAGGGGTGTCTCCCCATCCCCAGACAGATATTGACTACCATTAATCCCACCTCCCTTCCCCTCCCTCCCCCCTCAAAGTTTCCCACCACTGTCAATCCTTTTCTTATAGTATTACGATAGATGTTCAAGGTCCACTATATGAGTGACAACATGTGATACTCAGATCTTTGTTTCTGTGAGAGGTCACTCAGTATTATAGACTCTAGTTCCATCCAGGTTGCTGCGAAATTCATGATTTTGTTCTTTTTTATGGCTGTGTAGTATTCCATACTGTATACATACCACATTTTTTAAATCCAGTCCTCTTTTGATGGACAGCACGGTTGGTTCCAGGTTCTTGCTATTGTGAACAATGCTGCGATAAACACACGTGTGCAGGTATCTTTTTTACAGAGTGATTTGAGTTCTTCAGGGTATATTCCCAGTAGGGGGACTGGGGGTCATATGGAAGGTCGATATTTAGAGCTTTTAGGAATCGCCATACTGTTTTCCACAGAGGTTGCAATAGTTTGCACTCCCACCAAGAGTGTAGAAGTGTTCCTTTTCACTACCCCCTCTCCAGGAACTGTTATTTTTTGAGCTATTGATAATTGCCATTCTGACTGGAGTTAGGTGGTATCTCAGTGTGGTTTTGATTTGCATCTCCTTGATGATTAGTGAGATTAAACATTTCTTCATGTGTCTGTTGGCTGCTCGGATGTCTTCCTTTGAGAAGTGTCTGTTCATATCTTTTGCCCACTTTATAATGGGGTTGTTTGTTTTTTTCTTTTCAGCATGTTTGAGTTCCTTGTAGATCCAAGATGTTAAG
>CAUYQG010132666.1:0-70873 GCA_963574415.1 Tarsius wallacei
AGCCTCGACCTGCTGGGCTCCGGCGATCCTTCCGCCTCAGCCTTCCAAGTAGCTGGAACTACAGGCGCACGCTACCACACCCGGCTAATTTTTGATTTATTGTAGAGATGAGGTCTCGCCAAGTTGCCCAGGCGGGTCTTGTCTGGGGGCTCAGGCAATCCACTCACCTCGGCCTCCCAAAGTGCTGGGATTACAGGCTGAGCCACCGAGCCCGGCCCAAAAGATCTCTTTAATGTAAGTTATATCAATTTTTCTAAGGTAAGTCATATTATTATCCGTGTTTTAAAGATGAGCAGACTGAAACTCAGAGATGTTGTTTAACTTGCTCAAGGTCACACAGTAAGTGGTAGAATGGGAATTTGAATTTGGGCAGTCTGATTTCAGGGACCTGCCTAGAACTTTTCCTTTTTCTTTAGGACTCACAAACTGGAGGCCCAGTTTAAATGCCGTTGCCATGCTCTGCACAACCATTTAATTTGGCCCCGTGAACTGAGTATTAAGAAATACAGTACTAGCCGGGCTAGGTGGCTCAGTCTGTAATCCTGCGCCTTGGGAGGCTGAGGTGAGTGAATTGCCTGAGCCCGCAGGTTCGAGACCCACCTGGGCAACTTGGGGAGACCTCATCTCTACAATAAAACAAAAATCAGTCGGGCGTGGTAGCGCGTGCCTGTAGTTCCAGCTACTCGGAAGGCTGAGGTGAAAGGATCGCCGGGGCCCAGCAGGTCGAGGTTACGGTGGTCGGGAGCGGCCACTGCATTCCAGTCTGGGCGACAGAGTGAGAATCCAACTCAAAAACAAAAAACAACAACAACAAAAAAGAAATAGCGTACTATAAGAAAGCGATCAGCAGTAGTGGGAAACTGTCAGGGGAGCGGGGGTGGGATTGGCAGGTGAGGAAAACTGCTAAGGGAGGGAGGGCATACCTCATCAACAATGGTACCTGCATAATCAACGTTTGCATACCTAACCCTGAATTGTGCCCCACATCTTTATAATAATTTTTTTAAAAAAGAAATGTGAGTGTGGATGATCTAGATAGAGACTTATTTCTATAAAACGTCTCACTGTGCATGATTTAAACTCGAGTTCAGGAAAATTGTAAATGACCCTCATGAGCTCAGCATCTACTTTGCTTATTTGCATTTCAGTGCCCCTGCTTTCCCCATTCTATCCAGATGTGCATAAGCAAAATCTTTCATCTGCAAAATAGGCTCTTCCAGTACCAGAACTATCTGCTGCATGGGTAGAGATGCCTTGAACTTGCATTCCATAGGGAAAATCCCGAACATCTTAGACCTCAAGGAGCAACAGCCTTCTCCTAATATGTTCTTTTATTTCCTGACCCTTACAGCAAATGGTATTTTCCAAAGAGGGCCTCAACAATATCTCCCATCCCACATGTTCTGCTGCCCCTCCCCCATCCATAGATAAAGTCTATTTCTCAGCCTCCTTGAATCTGGTTGGGCCTTGGGACTGCTTTGAGCATAGAATGTGGCATAGGTGACACGGAGTGACTTCTGAGGCAAGATCATAAGAGGCCGAGGAGCTTCTGTTCGGGCCTTTTGGGATGCTTCCTCTGGGAATCCCACTGCTATACTGAGAGGAGCCCAAAGTGCATGGTGAGGCCGTAGGTAGTGTTTCAGTCGACAGCCTCACTAAGCACTGAGCTAAGCCCTCCACCCACAGCCAACATCCATTGCTAGCCATGGGAGTGAGCCATCTCAGATGTCCAACACAGACAAGGCTTCAGAGCACTGCAGCCTCAGACAGCACCTGATGGCACCCACATGAGAAGCCCTAAGTGAGAACATCCAGCTGAACTTAGTCAAGCAACAGAAGCACTGTGATAAATAATAAGAAATTGTTTACACAATTTAAGTTTAGAAGCAGTTTTTTGTGTAGAAATAAGCCATGGGGAAAGTCCCTATGGCTAGACGTCTGATCCAAGTCTTGATGTATATTCTTTAGTTTTCTGCTGGGTCTACAGTAGGTGTCTGAACTTGCTTATTGAATTATTCCCAATGAGTCCCATCTATTTCCCTCCCCCAAAAACTTCCTTCCACAGCTGAAATGTCAGGGCAGCCACATCAGTTCAACTTACCCCAGATTCTGGAACCAAATTATCTTTCTGGACCTATAAACCCAAACTTCTTGTCTTGACAGCTCTCTAGCAGCAAATCTACAGATGGTTCTCAACTTCAACTGCACATTGGAATTATCACTTGGAAAGTATTTTTTTAAATACATGTTTGACCAAGGTGAGAGGATTGCCTGAGCTCAGGGGTTCGAGACCAGCCTGGGCAACTTGGTGAGACCTCGTCTCTACAATAAATAAAAAAATAAGCCAGGCATGGTAGCACGCACCTGTAGTTACAGCTACTTAGAAGGCTGAGGCGGAAGGATCGTCTGAGCCAGCCGATCAAGGCTGTGGTGACTGTGAGCATGCCACTGCCCTCCAGCCTGGGCAACAGAATGAGACTCCAACTCAGATAGATAGATAGATAGATAGATAGATAGATAGATAGATAGATAGATAGATAGATAGATAGATGTTTGCATTGTTTTTTCCACTCCTAGATTCTCATCTAATCTGTCTTGAACATGGTTTCTCTATATTGACATTATTGACATTGACAATTCTTTGTTGTGAGGGACTGTCCACTTATTGTAGGATGCTTGAAAGTATCCTGGCCTCAACTCACTTGATGTCAATAGTACCCTGACAGCTGTGGCAACCAAAATTGTCCACAGATGTTGCCTAATGTTCATTGGGGGAGGGAGAGGCAAAAGCATTTCCACTTGAGAACAACTGGTGTAGGGTTTATCCTGGCATCAGGATATTTCAAAACTCCCCAAGTGATTTTAATGTGCAGGCGAGGTTGAGAGCTACTGATCTAAAACAATGCTGCTTCTGAAATTTAAGTATGGATGTAAATCACCTGAGGACCTTGTTAAGCTGGAGATCCTGATTCGGTAGGTTTGGGGTGGCCCCAAGGTTCTGCATCTCTAAGAGGCCAGAAGATGCTCTAGGTAGGTCTCAGCCTACACATTGAATAGCTAGGAAATGGACACTGTGATTTGTCTGAGGTTTGTTCTTAAAGCTAGCACCCTCACCTGGGTACCCTACTGCCTTACCCTAATTGCCCCCAGAGAAAAACAGTCAGTGGTGATTGTCTAAACAAAGTATGTTCTCCACAGTTGTCAAAGATGTCTGAAAACACGGTAGCAGCGAAATTACTTCAAGTAAATTATTCACTTCTTAGGGATCAGTGTGCCACAAACTGCATATTGCATTTCACCAGGGTAGAAGCTGCCAGCAGATTAGGGGAAAACTTCCCTACAGTTTGCTGCTTGCTGTTGCCAAGGTAGAAAGCCAAACAATGCCTTGAGCTGCCAGCCTTTTTCAATAATACACTTCACATTGCCAGTCGAGAGAAAGGCTGTGTGGGACCCAGAGATTTCCTCACTGCTGCGGCTCCAGCATTTTAAGTCCGCAGCTTTAACATATGTCGCGGGGGTTAAACAAATGAGTCAAGAGAGCAGATTTTTAGTTTGAGGAGGGATTTCAGGAAGTCAATTCTTGCTCCTACAGGACAGAGGTCAGGCTACGATCGAGTCAAGACAGACTAGCCTCCTGAAATTTACACAGAACTCTGGAAAGGTTACACCTCCCTCCACTCACAACTCGGGAACACAGAGGGTTTGTACGACTCTGTTCTACTTTGGCTTTTGTCCAGGAGAAATGCTCTCATTTCATTCCGGAGGTATTTATTTGCACTGGAATCACTGCAGAAGTATGTCCTCTCTCACCTATAAATTTAGCCAGAAACTTGAAGATGCTAGTGGCTGAGGAGTCTTCCAGGCATATTATTTAAATCCTACTGACTCCAAAGTAGATAAAAGGCATCTGGTTGTTTGGGGATCTACAATGGACTACAAAATGTATCTATAGATTCTCTGGTTGGCTCAATGTGTGAAACAGAGTATTTTTCTACTCATGTCTTGTCACCTAAAAAAGAAAAAAAAAACAGGAGTGAGTAAATCTTGACTGTATAGAGAAACAATTCTAATTCATTTCAGAGAGCATTTTGAGCGTAGAAACTGTAAGAGAGATTTCTCCTATTCTAGTTTTCTTCATGTCTGTAAGAAACAATTCTAAACAGACTTCAAATACATGAATACTACTTAATTCTAAATAGACTTACTG
The DNA here is from genome assembly GCA_963574415.1 of Tarsius wallacei. Taxonomy (NCBI): domain Eukaryota; kingdom Metazoa; phylum Chordata; class Mammalia; order Primates; family Tarsiidae; genus Tarsius; species Tarsius wallacei. The sequence goes on from CAUYQG010132666.1 coordinate 4,208, forward strand.
TTCAGAAACTATCTACCTCTTTATCATAGAGAAGAGAATGGCAATGTTAAGGAAAGCTCAAGTTCCTGTTTACCTCTTTTTCTGAAAACTTTATTCACAATCAGACTTATGCATTGGTTCCTGGCTGCCTCTCCTCTTGACAATACCCTAGGTCCATCTCACTAGTTCTCAACTGGGAGTGATAAAGTCTCCAGGGATATTTAGCAATGTCTGGAGATATTGTCGGTTGTCACAATTCAGGGATCTCTACTGGCATCTTATGCCTAGAGGCCAGGGATGCTGCCAGATGCCCGACAAAACACAAGACGATCTCCCACACCAAAAATTATCTGTCCCAAAATGGCAATTGTGTTTACAGTTGAGAAACCCTGTCTTAGATTTTTAGAAGTTAAGAAAAGATCCTCAACCAAAGCCCAGTGGAGACTGCAGTCTCCATTTGCCACCTCAAATTCTACCCCTATGAGTTATTTATTTGCTTCTACCCAAGGAGAGAGCTCTCATTCTTGTTTCTTTCTGTCACGCCAAAGGGTAACAGTGACTGAGACATAGTAGGTACTTGATAAATATTTGTTGAAGGGATGAATGAGTCCCACCCCTCAGTTCAATGATGCCCTCATATAGGAAAGGAATAAAAGAAAACATGACTTAGCTAAAAGATTAGCTCTCCCGTGGCCAGAAGGATAGCCTGGGATTTGCTTCTCCAGGGTGGTACAGCCGGGCATTTCTTAGCTTTGATGGGCATGTGAACCAACTGAGCATCTTGTTTAAAATGCAGACTCTGATGCACTAGGTCCAGGGTGAAGCATAAGAGTCTGCATTTTCTACAGTCTTCCAAATGAAGCTGATACAGAACATACCACATGTTGAACAGCAAGAAGAGATTTCTCCACCTCCATGTCCTGTTGTAAAAAACAGAGAAGATGATAAAATCTTCCCACATCAAAAAAAAAATTGCTGTAAAAGCTTAAACAAATTTTAAATTTTGTCCTGACATGGGCTAAGAAATATTACAAAGGATTTCACAAATCGTATAAGCTAAACTCTTCCATTTTTAAGTGAGGAAACAGAGGCCCAGATATGTCTTAACTTGTCCAAGGTCACTCTGGTGATTGACTGTAGAGACTAAACCAAATCCCTCGCCCCGACGGCCGACCCAGCCCCCTCTTCCTTTTCCGTGTTCTGGCTGCACACACTGCCTGGTGCCTGGCACTGCAGGTCTAGCTGTTGTTTACTTGCCTGTGCTTTTCCCCTGATGGTGTTGCATAACGCCTTGGCTGAAAATGAACCCCTACCACTCCTCCAAGTCCACCTGCCACTCCATCCATATCTGATTGCCACATCCAGTGAGACTGGCCGGCTGTTGCCATGTTCCTGCAATCAGACCTTACGCTCAGCTGCTCAGTTTTGTGCATCACAATGTCCTTATACCGGATTTTGCTCCCCTGACATATAAAAGATGCACAAACCAAATTAACCACAGGCAAAAAAAAAAAAAAAAAAAGAGCAGTTAGCCTGGTGCCAAACAAGAGCAGGCACCAAACTGGGATTAAAACCCCACATTTTGATTCCCAGTGCATACTTCAAACATCTTCAGAGAACACAGTCCTTTGCTATTTCCCAAACCCTCATTAGTCCAACAGCCTGTTGTCCTATGCTAAAAACCTGCTAATCAATAACGATTTAGGTGAAGGGAAATTGTATCTAAAGAAAAACATTCTCTCATTTACAAGTTCATCTTAAGAACCCAACTCTCCGATTGTCTCAAAATAATCTTTGGTCGGCTTTTCTTCTTTTCCTGTTGAGAACTCAAGTCGTGTTCCTGTCCTGAGTCTTCTTGCCTCCCGTTTGAAGCAACCTTCTGAGTCTCATGGATTTTAAGTGCCACCTAGTGGTAAATTTTCAATGTTGGAATGTGATGAAATTTAATTTAAGGTAGTTGGGGAAATAAATGATCTCCAGATGATGGGAGCATCTCTTTCCCTGAGAATAACTGTGTCTACCCCCATGTGAGTTACCAATATTTAGAAAATGTAAATACTTTTTTAAATAGTTCTGCATATTCGTTGAAGTGTTTTTAAAAACTCTTTTGTAACTTCTCAATCAAAAAGCATTTGAAAGATACTTATAATTAGAGCATGTCTGTTGCATGGTAGAGACAAATTAAAGTATTTCAAGTATTTTTTTTATTTGAAAGGCATGTTTTTAAAACATAAAGTAGCTTAGACTTTCTGAGCATCTTTCATCAGTGTTTTCTATTTGCTTAGATAATTCTACTCACCTCTCCCGTTACAGAGAAGAGCAACAATTCAGGGTTTCATTCTGCAGAAAGACAAAAAAAAAATCTTCCCTTACATCCTCTCCCTTAGAGAGAAGAAAGATTGGAAAGATTGGTCTGTCCTTCTCCTTCTCCACCCACCTAAGCCTTCAGTGTCTACTCCTTCCTAGGTATGGAATCTCCTTTGCTTAGGTAAATCTGGCTGAAGGGTCATATAATTTTGGTTCCTCTGTCCATTACCTGCCATTACAATGACAGACAAATCGGGAGGAACCACAATTAAGAAATGTTTCTAAAAACATATCACTAAATCCTAACAGAGTTGGAGTTATGACTTTCCAGCTCCCGGTTTGATGCTGCTTCTTCAAGATTAAAAGGATTGTAGCAGAAACACACAAAAGTAGGCTCCAGGTACTCAGAAAAAATATGTACAAATGAAATACAGCCAGGGAGATATTAAAACAGATGTCCCTTTTACAGCACAGAGAGTTCAAAAGGAATTTTCATTAAAAATGATTAGATATCCTTGAACAGCAGTGACTATTAAATGCTAACTTGCTACAGTTTACTTCATTTTGTTTTGATAGCATTCATTTTTCTTAATAAAAATGTTAACCGTAGAAAAATAAGACAAAAATAAAGTAGAATATAATTTATTCTTCAAACATCCTGTAGACATAAGCTCTATTAAAATATTCTGCGTATTTTTCCTGTACATGTCTGGGTTATAAAGATTGGGGTCATATATGCAAGACTTTTTCATGTGATTTTTTTTCACCTAATAATTTATTATGAGCATCTTCTGATGTCATTAAATATATTCACAGTGTGTGGGAAGACTCACCACATTTAGTTTCAACAATACTTGTTGATAGACATTAGAATATTTCTAATGTCTTAACCTTGCATCTAAATAATCTGAGATAAACTTCCTTGTATACAAATAAGACAAATGTAAATATTTATTAAAAATGGATTTCTAGGACTTGAACTACCGGCTCAAAGGATGTGAATGTGTTTAAGTTTTGTGATACACAATAGCAAACTGGTTATTGGAATTGTAGCCACCAATTAACACTCTTAGCAGGACCTCATAAGGGTACAATTAGAATACTTTGAAGAGGAAAGTTGCTGCCTGTCCACCCTCTCCTCTTTAGGCTATCTCTTGGAGCATGCAATAGGCCTGATTTAAAAGCTCAACCTCTTTCTAACCCTTAGAACTGTGAATCTCCAATAATTAGCTCAGGAGTCTTTCACAGGGGCTACCTAAGAAAAGCACAAATCCGTCCTCTGGTCTCTCAAGACAAGCATTAGTTATTCTTTCTACTTTCTTTTTATAAGTTTGTATTATTCCTCCAGACTTTGTAGTCGCTCTCATGCTGTCGTACATGCATGTTATTCTGATAAGTACCCAACTTTAAAATTGTCCCTTTCATATTGGTATAAAAGGGTCTTTTGCTTATGAGACTGTTTTATCTCCCTAACGACCCCATGAAAATACCTATGTTCCACAAACTAGAGTTTCTGTGAACATTTTTTGCCTGATAAAAATAATAATGGGGAAAACAACATAAGTCTAGAACATTCTTTCTGAATTTACTCAATAAAATATATTGTAACTGGAAAATTTTTAAAACTACAATCACGTTTCCTAACTTTTTATATTATTATTTTCTGGATAATGGTAGCATTATTTTATTGTTTTTAATAAGAAAATAAAACATTTTTAAATATGTACCAAAAATATTGCCCGAATTGATAAATTCTACACTGTAATTTTTTTTAAAAAAGAAACTTTCATTTCAAGCTTGTTCATTCCTGTTTCAGTTCCCTTCAACAACTAAAGGAAGCTCAACAATTTCACCCAGCTAGTAAACTGGAGCAGTAATCAGGAACCTGGCCTGAAAATTCCCAATTCTTCTTCTCCCCAAAACTGTCAGGAGAGATTTTCAACTCTAAACTCAAGACAACAGAGTTGGCAGAGAATTACTAAATCCATGTCACACGAAATTGCCAATATTTGACCACTTGGGGGCTAGAGAAAAAGTGGCTATTTTGTTGGTAAAAGATAATAGAACAATTTATAATTGTTAAAAATTCTAGGTAGATAAACAACAAGAAGCAAATATCCAGGTATATCACTATTCACTGGGACTAGACATATCCTCAGGTTGACCGAGAGGCAGCCACATTGGCCCATCTATCCTCTATCCACCATCCTCACTTCCTGTGTCTGTCACTAAATGACCAGGATGGGATACAAAAAGTCAGAGTTGTGAGCAGTCAATTTAGAGAAGACAGCTGCAGCTCTGTTTTCTCTTGAACCAGTACATGAGTTCTTCCAAGGCCCCTGCAGGAAGGACTCCAAACTGTACAGCTGTGCCTATAGGAAATGTGACTCTGGCTTCCTTCTGAACTCATTGAATGGAGAGAGGAGGATGCCTGCCCGTCCCAAGCTACCAAAGAAGACATGAAGAGACTTGCTTACAGGGATGCAGAGGCCTGCAAAGTAGTTTTTGAAGCAGACTTGTTCATAAGTCCTCCTGTGCCTACTTGAGCTGTTCCTGAGCATTGGTAAGAGGTGGCAGGGCAAAATGGGGGTAACAAAAGGAAAGCCTGCAGTTCCACTCTTTGTCATGACAAACACATGTCCATTCCATTGTATCAGATTGAGTGTCTGTGCAAGGTAGCTGGTTCTGAGCTGCCTTATTATTAGACAACTGGAATCCAAAAACTGGAGACTGCAGGGTAACAGCTGAGAGGCAGAAACAGGGAAGTGGGGTAGAACAGGGGAAGCCTGAGTCACATCTCCTATAAAGGTAACAGTGCAGCTGGAGGCCTTCCTGCAGGGTCCTTAGAAAAACCCATGCATAGGTCCCAAAAGAGAAAAGCACCTACATGCTTATGCAGACAAGAGACCACCTGTCCATCATTGTTGGCTGGGGAGACTGCAGTGTATTAGAAAGGATTACAGTGGCAAGTCAGTAAGTACAGAGGTCTCTGCCCTTTTTCATGTTCCCTCCCCATTGCCCCTACTCAGAGTAGCTGTGAGAAGTGAAGGAGTCTCCTCAAGTCTAATCTACCCAGCCATGTGTCGAGAACTAGGGAGGAGATAAGATTAAGTTGGACTGGATTGGGTTTTAATATCTGTAAGTGCCGTATTTAAGAGGCAAGAAAGGGACATGCAACAAAACATGATTGAAAACAATGGATGAAGAAAAAATATTTTCACGTTCATATGTCACCAAGTTCAGACCGTTCGATATGCCTGTTACGCTAGTATCTGGACTGATTTCTGAGTCGTCTCTGTGACTTCATTTGCTAAAAACTCTGCTGTTACAGGATAATTGAATTCAAAAACAAGAAATCACCAGCATCAATTGTAAAAGAGATGAAGAGGAATTTTCATTTGGAAAGAAAGAAACTGCATTAAATTAAATTAAATACAGGGGGTATTTAATTGCAGGGTTTTTTTTTTCCAACTTACTCCTGTCACATGCAATATCTGAGGAGTAGAAATAACCCAGTCCAAATAGTATTATCAGCAGCACCAAAAAAAAAAGTTCGGTTTATTTTATTGGTGGGGGCCATAGAAGAATAGAGTCAGTTGGTTCTTATGTTCAAAAAATATATAATTGACTAAATAAATAGTTACATTTCAGTTGTCTCAAAAACTCTGGTTTATGATTTACTGATCATAATAATACATATAATCTTTTTTTTCTTTTTTTTTTTTGAGCTGGAGTCTCACTCCGTCACCCAGACTAGAGTACAGTGGCACATTCATGGCCACCCCAGCATTGACCTGCTGGGCTCAGGTGATCTTTCCGCCTCAGTCTTCCAAGTGGCCAGAACTACAAGTGCATGCTACCACACCCAGCTAATTTGTGATTTATTATAGCGACAAGGTCTCACCAAGTTGCCTGGGTTGGTCTCAAACCTATGAGCTCAAGCAATCCACTCGCCTCAGCCTCCCAAAGTGCTGGGATTACAGGCTGAGCCACCGAGCCTGGCCATATATATTTTCTAACATGGCTACCTTTCAGAATTTGATTTCATAACGTTTCAGAAATTGAAGCCAGATAAAATGAGGCTACTTCCCACAGTGCTTTTCCAAGGTTATAAAAGGTGTTAACTACTTTACAAATCTTCACCGTAACCCAGCCCCACCACAAGGTAAAAATCAAATGGACATTATTTACTCATTATAAGAGACATGTCTTTTGTTAGAATCATTAAACCCAAATATTATTCTCTCTAGGTCATTAATTTGGAAATGTTCTTATGAATGTTAATAATCTACTTAGCTTCCTGTGAGACCTTGTAACTATATTAGTTATTTTACTTTCTTTGCCTTGGGCATTTAGCATCTTGGAGTTTAATATCTCTGGAAATTTACGAAGCTTGTCTAAAGAGATGGCCACAGTGGTTTAACTTATATATTAAATAGCAACTACATTATGGTTAATTCCTCATCTGTCCAGAACTTTTTGAACTTCAAATTGTCATATTTCTATCAATTTTCTTAAGACAAATCTCTGCTCTCTGGACACTTGAAACAAGTATATTTCTTCAAAGCAATTTTAAAGTTCAAATATCACACATTTATAACCATCTGCTCCTACAAAACTTCAATGAATAGTTCAAACATTAGCAAGTATTTTGTCTCCTGTCCTTTCCATAAGAAACAGGTAAGGCTTCTATTTATTCAGCAACATATAAGTAATGGGTAGGTGAGATGAGCATGAAATTGACAAGCTACACTGTATATGGGATAAAATGTATAATTCTTTTCTTCATTCCCTCAAGGTTATCATTGTATTTCATAATTTACTAAAGCTCAATTTTACTTTCAAGTAACAGAAAATATTTATGTCCCTACCTATCTGTACAGATAGCCCTTCAGTGATGTTACCGAACACTACAAACCCGACATTTTGAGTTCTTGACAGTACTCTGCCTAGATACAGCATAGACTGTGCACTGAATTTGCCACTCATTGTGCAAGTCTCAAATTAATAAGATGGTGTTTTCTATGAGTGATGTCTAATTATAGTCTCATGATCTAGTTCAAATTAGCTTCTCCTATAGTAAGAACAAAATAGCTGCATTTTACTCTCCATGAAAAGCAAAATGAGGTCCAATCTCTCTTCCAAATAAGCCAGAGCTGAGGTTGTAAGACTGAACTGATATGAGCACACATTGATGTCCTAAGGTTAAATGTCGCAAAACTTAGATCCATGTTCAGGGCAAATTTAAAAGCCAAGTAGGGAGGTTCTCCGATGGATCACTGAAAAAAGCCTGATTGGAGACCTAGAATCCAGCCACAAGATAACAAGGGCACTAAACAAGAAAAAGAAAATACTCAGAGGATTGTTGGAGGTGGAACCTACATAAATCCCCCAGGTACACTCTCTTTTAATACAGCACCCGTGGCTTTAATAAAAAAAAAATTGGAAACCATACCAAAATATGCTGACAGTCTTTCTTAAAGATGAGGCTCAAAAGTCCAAGGTAAATACTTGCCTAAATTTCCTGGAGATGGCTCTAACACTGAAATCTTTTGGAGTTAATTTGACTCATTTAGAAAGTGTCTCTGGTGTTATGGCCTAAATTGTGTCCCCCGATTTTGAAGCCCTAAGAGTGTATTTGGAGATGGAGCCTTTAAAAAGGTAGTTAATGTCGAATAAGGTCATAAAGGTAAAGCCTTAATATGATAGGTCTGGTATCCTTATGGAAGAGAGAGACACATCAGGGATGCACAAGTACAAGGGAAAGGCCATATGAGGACTCAGTGAGAAGACAGTCATCTGCAAGCTAAGGAGAGAAGTCTCAAGAGAAACAAAACCAGCCGGGCTCGGTGGCTCAGCCTGTAATCCCGTGCGTTGGGAGGCTGAGGTGAGTGGATTGCCTGAGCCTGTGGGCTCAAGACCCACCTGGGCAACTTGGCAAGACCTCATCTCTACAACAAATCAAAAAATTAGCCTGGTGTGGTAGCGTGCGCCTGTAGTTCCAGCTACTTGAAAGGCTGAGGCGGAAGGATAGCCAGAGCCCAGCAGGTCGAGGCTGCAGTGGCCAGGAGCGTGCCACTGCACTCCAGTCTGAGTGACAGAATGAGACTCCAACTCAAAAAAAAAAAAAAGAGAGAGAAACAAAACCTTTCTTCCCTTGATCTTGAACTTCCAGCCTTCAGACCTATGAGAAAATAAGTTTCTGTTGTTTAAGCCACCCAGTCTGTGGTATTGTTACAGCAGCCTAGCAAGCTATCTGGGCTACCATATAGATGTTATATCAGTTTTTATATATCCTAAAAAAGATACACTTTTAAAATATGAGACTATTATTATTTATCATTGCCACACCTAATTTAAATAATATTAGTCAATTTTTAAGGAACTGGCTTGTGTTAAAGTTTTTTAAACAGTAGAAAGCTATACAAGCAAAGGAGTCTTATGATTATTTCTAGTTGTTTCCACAACCTGTATGACCAATTTTATTCTTGCAAAGCCCTGTCATCTGGCTGTTAACGTAATTTGTAGAGGTGTATAAACCAAGGAGTAGCCCATCTTCACCTCTGCAGTTCCACTTAATTCTGCAAGCTCCCAATCTTGAGCCAGGTGGGTGATATCTATTCTCTTTGTGCCTTTTTTAGCTTTACTTCCACTTTAAAACCTTTTCTTTTATTCTCTCACTTTAAAACTCATTTTACTACTGTTTATTAAATTCCTATTAATGCTCCAGGCATAGTATTATACACTATTTCTGCCCACATAAAATATATAGCCTAGTGGGTAAGACAAAAGGATAAAACTGACATAAACAAAAGTATAACTTTATTTCTGTCAATAAAATGTATAAGGTATGATGATAGAGATTAACAGAGGGATGAGGGTGGGACATACCTACAACCTACTTCGTGTTGAGGTCATTTGAGTGTTCAGGGAAAGTCTCATCAAATGTTCTCATGTAATGTAATGCTAGCAGCTGCTATAATAAGTAAATTCCAAAATGTCAGGGGTTTACCACAAGAGAGTTTGGTTTCTTTCTCACACATCGTCCAATCAACTGTTCTGTAGTGTAGGCAACCCTCCACACAGTGATTCAGAGACCCAAGCTCCTTCCATCTTGTGTCTCTGCCATACCCTGGAACCTCAGAGTTCTTTGTTTTCAGCCAATGGACACAAGCAGAGAAGGCAGAAAGCCAAAGCCACTTTTTAAGCCCCCAGCCCAGGTCATTCCTACACATGGCCATTAGTAAAAACTGGTCACATGGCTCCCTCCAAGTGCTTAGAGGAACTGGGAAATGTAATCCCTGACTGGGCAGCCACTTCCCCAAAACAACTATACACTATGGGGGAAAAAACAAAAAAACAAAGTTGCTAGGGACTTGGCCATCTCTGCCACTGCCTTTCTCTGAGAAAAGCACCTTCAAGAAGTGATTTGAAGAATAACAAGAAGTCAGGCCATCTGCAGAGCTTCAAGAGGGTGATCCCAACTCATAAGGGTTGAAAGAGATACCAGCTTACTTGAGACAGGGTTCGTGGAAATGGCATGAATGTGAAAGGGATAACAGGGCTTTACCCAAGGCAGGCAACCCATCATCTGGCATAAAAGCAATTCCATTCACGGCATTAGGTATAATAATGACAGAAAAAAGGAGCCCAGCATGAATTTCAGCTATAACCAGAAGAAACTGGAAAGTTGGCCTGGAAACAGGAAGACGCTACCACATTCAAAGATAAGAAAGAAGAGACTGAAGCGTTAAGAGCAAGGGAAAAGAGGAATTTAGGGATATTGGAAAGGTGGGGAGGGAACAAAGCTGTGGGCTATTGTCGGTTAAAATGAAGCGTTTGGATGTTTTCATTGTTATCATATCAAAATGTTTTTAATAGCATGATGGTGTGGTCCAATTTGTTTTCGAAAAATATCTAGCAGTCATAAGAAAATTGGCAAGGCGTAAAAGGTAAGGCTGAGAGCTCAGGAACGAAACTCTCGAGTTCTCTAAGCCCAAGGCCACTGTGAATTGAACAAACGTAGTGACTGAAAACGGGAAGCACCTGGCAGCCCTCAGAAGTGGTGGGTCATTTGCTTGGCCAAACGTGCACCTCTTGCTCATCTGATGGGAGGCATACGGGGAGCTGCTATACTTTGAATGCCTAGAAGTCTGGGCTTCCGGTGGCTAAAAAGGGAGGCCCGAAAGTGGTGCGAGAAGAGACACATAAGGGTTGAAAGCGATACCAGCAGCCTGGGACTCATATCTACAGAGAAATTCTAGATGGTTGTGAGTTTAGAATGTTAATATTGACAAACTGAAAGGAAAAAAGTAATGTCTGATTCCTTTTATGACCATAGATACAACATGGGCAAATAATAATAATAATGTAAGTTTCCAGACAAAACTTATTAATTTTTATCAGGCTTAGGCAGCAGAATGCCTTTCCTTTATCTAAACTTTTAGAATACTGCTGTAAATGAGAATTTAAAACATCTTTGGTGAAGGGATATGCAGCCTTTATTTGATCTAAGACTTTGGTTTTGAAAAGTGAAAATGTTAGGACACTTTTCACACATTGAAATACCACATGAGACAAATTGAGTATCAAAGGATCTGAAAAATAGAAGGTGAACATAATTCCAAAATTTAAGGGATCAGTAGAAGATGCTCACTTCACAGGAATCAGTGTATAGGACTCCCAAGTTACCTGGAGGGTTATCTACAAGCTAAGCTGCCTCTGATGAATTTTTTGAGAGAAGAAACCAACCCTCCAGTCTGCTTCAGAAACCCATAGATAAGGAGTTCTTTAGTGCTCCAGTATATTTCTGGTGTGTGTTAAACAAGTCAGGATTCTTACATGCTGTGTGCATGGTATTTTGCAAGAACACAGAAGATTCGTTTCTGCCTTAAAGGGCAAAGATATAGGTGGTTTGCTAAAAAAGCCTGCTTACTTGAGACAGGGTTAGTAGAAATGGCATGAATTTGAAAGTGATAGCAGGGCTTTACCCAAGGCAGGCAGCCCATTGTCTGGCATAAAAGCGATTCCATTCACAGCATTAGGTATAATGACAGAAAAAGGAGCCCAACATGAAATTACAGTAATAAGGAAAGAAAACTAATCATAATTTCCTTCAAAAAATAGTTCACTAAAAAGTGACTCGATACATTCTTTGTGGAAATTCTGGATGATTCTACTAGACTTCTTCACTTAAATAGTGTTAAATGATCTGAGTACTTAATGAAATTCTTTGGCAATTTTTATTAGAGCTTTTGAAGAGGATCAAAGTCATCAGTGTATGGACATGGGCAGACTCTGATTAAAAGAAATGTTTAATTGGTTTTTTACCCAGCTTCTTGGCTACAAGGAACACAGTCATTTTGCAAGAAACTTTGTTGAGCTTTTTTGGGAATAGACTGACTTGCCAAGTACAATTAACAACTGTGAAGGTTGTAAAACACACACATTCCTCTCTGCAGGTTCCAAACTATAAGCATAAAGAAAAGATTTTTTTTTTTTATTTTAATGGCAACCCCTTTGCTTTCTTTTGCAAAGGCAGCTCTTGTATGAGAACTCTCTCACTCAGAAATCAGATGATCTAGACTGTCTTTTCAATACTACCACTACTCAGCAAGCATGATGACTCTAGCGGGAGCTTAACCCCTCCATGCCACACTATCCATTTTGACAAATGAGAGAGTTGGAATAAATGGCCTCTAAATCGATTCATTTTCTCTCTAACACGGAGCCTCTCAGACATAGTAACGGATGGGAAAGCTTCACATTGAGTGGGCAAAGACAACAGAAAGCATCATTTAGGGAGGCCATTGAGGACACTAGCAGATCTGGAAGCTTTCTGTGTGTCTCACTGATGGTAGACTCATGGGATAAGCATCTGAGTTGCAATGCAGAGCTCTCACCTACAGATCTCAGCTTGTCACGTGCTCAGAGCTCCAGCTAGCATTAATGGAACCTGTGTATACACATCAATGCTGGAAGCAGCAAATGTACTTCAGAAACCCCTGGTATGGAGCCAAAAGGAGAACTAGGACTGTGATTTTAAGCTCACCTTTTGAGCAAGCCAAATATGATTTCAGAAGGAATAAAATTCTCAATTTTATTTTCTTCTGGAGAACATTTACACTTCACCTCATGGGGGAAAATAAAATGAAAAACCTTGGTTTTAGTGAACTATCAAAGTGATCCTCTCAAAGAACAGAAGATTTTCCCACAGTCTCCCAGTGTTTCTGTTTCCACTGCATGACTTGTATCATCCATCACATGATAATAATCTGGATGCGACGCAGTAGAAGAAAATGTAGAACCACTTTAGATATTCATTTTTGTTTGCTTTTGTTAAGTAGCATTTACAGAATTAGTAGCACTCTGGCACAGAGCTTTACAAATCGCAGTCAAGAAATTTCTAATGCTTTGTAGTTTTTTATAAAAATTAATTTGATGGGCTGGGCTCGGTGGCTCAACCTGTAATCCCAGTGCTTTGGGAGGCCGAGGTGAGTGGATTGCCTGAGCCCGCAGGTTCAAGACCCGCCTGGGCAACTTGGCGAGACCTCATCTCAACAATAAATCAAAAATTAGCCAGGCGTGGTAGCACATGCCTGTAGTTCCAGCTACTTGAAAGGCGTAGGCAGAAGGATCGCCGAAGCCCAGCAGGTCGAGGCTGCAGTGGCCGGGAGCAGCCACTGCACTCTAGTCTGGGTGACAGAGTGAGACTCCAACTCAAAAAATAATAATAATAATAATTTGATGATCAGCCAGATACCATCAACATATAAGATGCTGAGTATACAGACTATAATGTGATAAGCCAGGGCAGAACATTACTAAGTATCTCAGAGCCTTCTGGGGTGGAATATAACTTTTAAGTAGATAGTAGAAATAGAGAATATTTATCATGTAGAATAAGGTCATGCTAAAAGATGTTCCTAGTTTATCTGAATCTCCAAAAGAGGCCATTTTCAATTTATTGCCTTTTGAACATCCTAAATTTCTTCCTTTGAATGCAGAAGCAATGGCAACTAATATTCATAGGTACTTTCCTGTTTGGGGTAATGTTTTAAATATCTTATGTGTTCAACAAATCATTACTGATCATTGACTACTTGCCTGGCACGTATGTGATATTAGGCATAGGTAAAAACCCACACCACCCACACCCTCATGGACCACATGCCCCAGAAGGAGAGGCAGATTGAATAAACAAACTCATACAATACTATTTAAAATTGTGAACACTGTGATGAGGGAAAAAATTAAGAGGATCCGAGAGATTATCTGGAAGATACTATGTCTGGAAGAAAGAGAAGGGAAAACCCCTCTGAGAAAGTGTCATTTGAGTTGAGACCGAAGAGATTTCCATCAGGCAGCTGGTAAGAGGAAGATCACTGCAGATAGAGGAGGATGGGCAAAGGTGTTGAGGGTGGGTATATCTCTATCCTTATATAACAAAAGAAACTGATGCTTAGAGATTAACTAACTTTGCCTAAGTCAATGCAGCTGGTAATGGACAAGCAAGGAGCTCCAGTAATGGAGGAGCCCATGAAAGTATCAGGACATTCATTCTCAGTTATTATACCAGACAGTTTATCACATGTCATGCTGGAGATCGAATGCCCCTCATCTGAAGGTGTCAGGGAAAAAAGAATACTCCCCACACCATGTACAGCGTCTTGCAATGCCTAAGCAAATCATTATTGCCATTATTATTATTATTATTTGGCTCTCTCAGAAGCTGCAGGCACTGGAGCACTGCCAATAACAGGAGATACAAGGTTCACTGAGCCAGAAGAATTGTACCATAAATCCTGTTGCCATTTTGAGAACAGTAAAAAGCAAACAACCCATAACATTATAGAGCGAGAAGATGAACAAATATCACCTTCCCCCTGAATATGAGAATAAAGTGCATTAGATACATAAAAGGCTGACCATCCAATATAAAGGACGCAGAAAACTACTATTGAAAAACACATAAAGAAAATGTATTCCACTTTTCCGACTGGGTAAGCCAGGTCACATAGTAATGACGGAGATCAGGACACCCTACCCCAAAATGACACCTTGGTACATTGAATATTTGAGGCTGAAGGAATTTGAGAAACAGTGTGTGCAAGAAGGACTCTCTGACCTTTTCCTGTCCTCTCTCCCTGAAGCAGGTCGTAAGACCCTCATGTATGAGGGACCCTCTTCCTCCCTAAGGAAAGGAATACCCTTGTTTCCAAGACAGAAGATGTCGAGAGGAACAGAAGCAGACAAGCTTTGCTCTTTCCTCTAGTCTGTTACACTTAGCTCCTTCTCTTTTCTCCTCCCCGCCATAGTTTTCCTCTGCTCTTCATTCTTCATCGAGCCTATTATAAAAACACTCAAGCTTGACTCTCTTTGAGTCTTCATTTCCTTATGAAGGCTCTCGCACCGTGACAAACTTATATTAAATAAATGTGTTTGTTTTTCTCTTGTTCATTTGTCTTTTGTTACAGGGGCCCAGCCAGTGAACCTAAGATGGGTAGAGAAGAAAAAAAGATATGCTTCCTTCCCTGCAGAGTTACCTGTGGAACCGTCAGAGGCACTGGACCAGGCTCCACTCCTGATCAGTATCCATTTGTACGTGTTTTTTCTAACTGGCACCTAAAAAGTTAATCAGCTATTCACAAAGGCCCTCTTCAAATTCACACAGCCAAGTTTAGAGGTTAGAATGGAATTTGGAAAAGTTGATGAGACTGGTTCTGTGTCAGGTGTTAAAGAGCAATCTTCAAAAAAGGGAAACTCCTGACTCTTCTACAAATATAAAATGAGCACATGTTGACAATCTTATTTAATTTACTAATCAGTGAGGGAACCCGTAAAATGGGAAACCTAACTCAAAGGAGAAGCCAAAGAA
Source organism: Tarsius wallacei (assembly GCA_963574415.1). Lineage (NCBI taxonomy): Eukaryota > Metazoa > Chordata > Mammalia > Primates > Tarsiidae > Tarsius > Tarsius wallacei. The sequence goes on from CAUYQG010132666.1 coordinate 19,371, forward strand.
AGAGCATAGCTACAGATCAGAAATATTTAAATGAATTGCAAATGGAAGCAAAACTGGCTTCTTCCACAGTGTAGGAGGGGGATCAATCGAAGTTTCACAGAACTTGCAGGTGTATACACAAGAATTATTTTGCATTGCTAGCAAAATCTGCAACCTATAGAGTTGTAAAACAAAGACAATGAAGCTATAATTATATAGCCCTGAAGATGTGCTCCAGAAGTACGTGGCTTTCCATTGGAGCACAAATTTTTCCCTATAAAGATGAAACATACGTGGTGGCAGAACTAGTCACTTCAGTCAGATGACTAAATAATGTAAGGACAAATAAAAACTAAAAATAAGAGACTTAATTGTTCCAGTTGAAAATAAGGAGATTCTTCTTCTCTCCTTTGTCTTGGAGCATTTACTTTAGAAAACTTAAATAGTAAGTACTTTCTCCTCTCTTTGAAATGTATATAAGTTCTTTTGAAAACGCAAAAGGCCTATTGTTAGCCTCCTGACCCAGGAATGTCTTTTCTCGAGGACCTGGAAGCCATCTTTTTGAAATGCAACATCAAAGGAGATAGCACTTCTATTTCTGTGGAAATATAGGAGCCTAACTTCTCTGGGCTGGGAGCCTTGCTCCAAGCTGCAAAACCACCTCTTTGATTTTCTTTTTTAATTAATGTTATTTTTTGATTGACAAATCATAATTGTATTACATATCTCTGGATACAATGGGATGTTTTTGTGTATATATACAACGTGGAATGATTAAATCAAGCTAATTAACATATCCACTACCTAACTTACTTAACACTTTTGTATTTGATGTATTTGAAATTTGCTGTTGATTATTGTGAAAAATGCAGTATGTTACTATTGACTATAGTCACCCTGCTATGCAGCAGATCTCAGAGCTTATTCCTCCATCTAGCTGAAACTTTGCACCCTTTAGCTAGCAATTCCCCATTTCCATTTCCCTACTTCTATCCACAACATTTGGTAACCATCATTCCACTCCCCTCTTCTATGAACTCAACATCTTTGGATCCCACATGTAAGTCAGATCATGCAGTATTTGTTTTTCTGTATCTGGCTTCTTTCACTTAGCACAATGTCCTCTAGGTTCATTTATGTTGTCTCAATGGCGGGATTTCAATCTCTTTTAAAGCCAGTTAGTATTCCATTGTGTATAGATACCACATTTTCTTTATCATTTATCCACTGATGGACACTTAGGTTGATTTCATATATTGGTTGCTGTTAGTAATGTTGCAACAAACACAGGAGTTCAGATATCCCTTCGACATATTGATTTCAATTCCTTTGGATATATTCCCAGAAGTAGGATTGCTTGATAATGTGATAGTTCTATTTTTAGTTTCGTTTCATTTTTTGTTTTTTTTTTAGTTCTTCAAAACCACTTTTTGTCATAAAAATATGAGAAATTTGTTTTTCCTCTGGATAAAGCCAATAAGCTAACACAAATGGTCCCCCAATTACTAGGGAAGGTTAGGATGAACTATGTGTGACAAATGTTGTTGTCAAGTTTTCTTACATGAGGACTAGTTATTGTTTCTCTTGAAAACAAATGGGTTGTATCTGTTTGGCAATACAAGAAGGTGAGATTCCTTTCTGTCTTTGCAATCTCTTATCAACTTGCCTTTGATACATATTACATTTTGGTCTAATTCTTGTTCAGCAGTAAAACTTGTTTCTTTCCCACTATCTTTATAAAGACAATTCGGGTTTTTAGTTACCTTTCCCCAACAATACTCAATCTATCCAGTTGTACAACAAATCCAGAAGCATCTGCTTGCTCTCCTCCTGTTGAAAAAACCCCAAAGAGCACTGAACACACTGCACCAGTTCCAAGCATACAGTAGACCATAGGTAATATGTACAGATTGATAAATGCAATCAAAGGCCTGAGGAATTCAGGGCAGCCAAGAGAAAAAGAAAGATGGCATTCCTTGGTTGTTGTCACTGACCTTTGGTGGTTGGTTCCCCAATATCACCAACACAACCGGCTGAAAGAAAAAGCTGACTTTATCTCTCATAGCAGTTAAGGGAGAAAACTCTTGACTTTGCTTTGGAGTGTCTAAGAAGGGAGAAGGTAAAATCAGAACCTATGAGAATTGGAAGTTTGGTCTTAGGCAGGTGCTTTCAGAGGGATTGAAGCAGGAACTTTGGATCTTGGATAGGATTGGGTTAAAATTGCCATACAAAAGTCCAGAATTGGTGGAAACAATACAGTGAGGATTTTTAAAAGATTCTAAAAATTTTAGGGCATACACTGTTTGCTGATATTTCATTGAACAGTTGCTGGATCTTTTGAGAAGTTCCAATAATGGACAGTCAAACCACTTGCCTGATTAGTAAAGTCCTGCTAATGAAGACAGAGGAATAACACAAACTCATATTAATGTAAGGCATGGCTTCGATTCCCAACATCCAGGCTGTGTGGGAGCAGAGAGTTGTGATTTTTAGAAGCTCAGGACAAAACTCAGATGCTCAGGAAATGTTCTCTTTATTTTTCTCTAAGTCAGCTTATTTTCTATTTTGGGCCCTGTAAGGTTTTTAATATCCGCATTTATTAACATTATCTTGAATGTACATATGAGGTTTCTGGAGCAGAGCAGATTATCCATGAACTCCGAGAAATAAAGATTTATTTTCTCACAGACCTTGATTGTGCCGGAAAATAATCTCAGCCCATTAGGGTCCATCATGCCTCTTTGTTCCAGGGCTGCATCTAGGTTTGGGGAGCTTTTGAGGTACAAGGCAATAGAAAGGAGCCATTTCCGGTTCTCTGTGCCATCTGTCCTCCACAGGAGCCCTCTCCTCCGGCCTCGATCACCAACCAGCCTGTCAATTACCCCGGAGGTATTTCTTCTGCCTCTTACCTGGTCCTCATGGTCAAGCAGCAACTCTCTCTTATGTCCATGCTTTGGGCATAGGATTAACTGCCCCTTTGGGTTGGGTGTAATCTCTCTGAGTCTGTCCAACTACCCCTCTTGAGCCAGACTCAACTTGCAGACCTCAACCTCCTTCTGTCTCCTGAGAGGTCTTTTCAGGGAAAGTGATACAGGGCCCCTCACATAGCTCTGTTCTCATCTCTTTCCCTCTTTATTATAACTCTTCCAACTCAGGGAGAGATCTAGACTCTTAGCACACGGTGGACGCTGTTTCTGCCTCAAGTTTCAAACTCTCAAACCTCAGTCTGTGCACGTCTACTCCTCCATACCAGAGTTTCTCGGCCTCCACACTACTGACATTCTTGGCCAGATAATTTCTGTAGTGGGAGCTTGCCCTGTGGATTATAGGACGTTTAGTGACATCCTACACAAACCCACTATATCCCCCCAAGTTGTGACAACTAAGAATGTCAGATGTTCTCTGTGGCAAGAAAAATAGCCCCAGGTTGAGAGTCATTGCCCTAAAACCTTAGATTTGTGTTAAACAAAAACCAAGAGGAAAGGCCTTGAGTATTTTCTTCCCAGTTGCTTCATTTCTTCTCTGAGGTACTGAACCCAGCACAATCTCCCTGGGAAAATGGGGACAATACAAAAGGAAAGGAAATTTGGTGGAGTGAGAACATAGATTAATATTTCCTAATAGCATCTCTTCACTTGACCACCCCATCTCAGTGCTATTCAAGGTCACCTGGGAGTTTTTAAAAATTCAGACTCTCGGTCCCCACCCACTCCTACTGAATTAGAAGCTGGGGGCTGCACCCAGAAATCTATATTTTAACAGGATCCCCAGGTAATTCTGATACCATGTAAGAATAAATGAGGCTCATCCAAATAAAGATAAGCAGAGGCTATTTCCTCAGGGCTTACTGTAGCAAGGGTCAGCTACCATCACTGACACGAGGCAAAGATTCAAAAACAAGCAGGGGTGAGAAAGCTATACTGACATGGGAAGCTGGAGAAAGACTGGAGAAGATGTGGGGCAGCCCATGGGATTGATTTGGAAGCATATCTCACTTTCTCTGGCTGGTTCTGAGTTGGAAATAAGGTCAAGATTGAGGGAAGCCGGCCGTTTTGGGTCAAGTCCTGACTGTTCCAGGCCAATTGCTGCAGAGATTAAGGTTTGGTTTCCTAGGCTGGTAGCTGCAAGGGTTAGGTTAGAGGTTAGGTTGGGTTGAGATAGGTTCTATTGTCATATACAGTCTGGTCACTATCTGGTTGTCTATTCCATCTCTCGGGTGCTAAAACTTGAGAAGGATTGCTCTCTTCAAAAATTCCTGGCTAAACCTAGGGTCTGCAGATTTGAAGAAATTGCCCCCAAGGAGTCAACAGTTTAGCAGAGAATAAGGACACTAAAACTATCTGCCATGCAAATCACATTGAGACAGAGGGCCATAAAGGAGGCCAAAACAAGATCCCCCGAAAACGGAGAAGAGTGAGTAATTCCCTCTGACAGGGGGCTTAGGAAAGGCTCCCAGATGGTGTGGCACGTGTGTTGAACCTTGAAGGATCAGTAGGATTTCAAAACAAAAAAGAGAAATAAGACAAGCTGCCACTTCTGAAAAAAAATAATAGGTTTGTAACCAAGAAGAGATCTTGCGAGGCTCAAAAATGTAAAAACTGGTCTCTTTAGGTTGGAGGAAAAGGATTGGACATGCAATTCACCTAGCAACCCTGCTACTGTTCTTCACTGCATCTGCTCTTTGTACCAAAAAAAAGACACAAAGCCAGAGCTATGTACAGATTGATGTACGTTCAGAAGCAAACAGCCCTTGCCATCTGGCATGGAGTATCTCTGCTCCTGACCAGCCCTTAAAGACCAAAGATGTTCAGATAGCAGCATGCACACGTGTAGGAGGAAACCTGAGGAAACACCAAATCCTGGAAGGGAAGAGAAGATGAGACTGTCGTATGAATACCGCGTGCAGAGTGTAGAGAAGGGACAAAGAGAAGGGGTCAGAAGTACGCACGGAGACAACCCAGGAAGAATAACAATTTTAAAAGATACAAAACGTAAGAAAGGCTGAATGAAGAAGGGAGGGCCTAAGGAGGAGGGACCTTCCAAGACTCATCATGTGCCCAGGAGGAAGAAGGCAGCAGAGTCTCCAAAGGGAAAGAGAAGAGATGATCAACTATGGTATAACACTGGGATTACAGAGAGGAAAAAAAAGCAGAGGGGCAAATGATTATGTCTCCAGTGCTATCTCCTCTTATGTGTGAAAAGAACAGCAGAAGCAGTCAGCACAGGGACCTGCTGGCTGATTTCTTTCTGGAGAACAAGAAGAATATATCAGTCTTTCTCTGCCTGACTTTGCTCCAGAGCCAATAGTTTCTCCATCTTTCCACCCTTTTATTTCTGGGTGTTCAACTTTTACCTTATGATATGAGGAAGGCAAATCTTCCAAGCCCTCTTGTCCACTAAGGTACATGTTAAAAGAGAAATGCTCTAATAGCTGCAAAAAAAAAAAATTGAAATACCTTGGCATCTTTCTAACCAGAGACATGAGAGACATTTACAATGAAAACTACAAAGCACTGCTCAAAGAAATCAAAGATGACACAAACAAATGGAAAAATATTCCATGCTCATGGACTAGAAGAATCAACATTGTGAAGATGTCTATTCTACCTAAGACAATCTACAGATTTAACACAATGCCCATTAAATTTCCAGCAGCATTCTTCTCAGACCTGGAAACAACAATACAGGAATTCATATGGAAACATAAACGACCTTGAATAGCCAAAACACTCCTCAGCAAAAAAAACAAAGCGGGAGGTATCACAATCCCAGACTTTAAACTTTATTATAAAGCTACAATAATGAAAACAGCCTGGTATGAGTACAAGAACAGGTATATAGACCAATGGAAAAGAATTGAGATTCCAGAAGCAAAATTTAAATTTCTCAACCAACTCATCTTCGACAAAGCCTCCACCACCAACCACTGGGGAGAGAAGAACATATTCAGTTAATGGTGTGGGGAAAACTGGCTGATCACATGCAGAAGATTAAAACAAGACCCCTACCTATACCCATACACAAAAATCAACTCTAAATGGATCAAAGACCTAAATGTGAAACCTCAAACTACAAGAACCTTAGAAAACGCAGGAGTAACCCTTAAGGAAATTGGAACTGGCAACCAATTTCTGAACAAAACCCCATGCCCAAGCCATAAGAGATAAGATAGACAAGTGGGACCTCATCAAACTGACAAGTTTCTGCAAAGCCAAAGAAACCATTAAGAGAGCGGGAAACAACCCACAAACTGGGAAAAAATATTTGCCAACTGTATGTCTGACAAAGGCCTAACATCTAGGATCTACAAGGAACTCAAACGTGCCAAAAAGAAAAAACAGCCCCATTACAAAGTAGGCAAAAGATATGAATAGACGCTTCTCAAAAGAAGACAAATGAGCAGCCAACAGATACATTAAAAAGTGCTCAGCCTCACTAGTCATCAAAGAAATACAGATTAAAACCCCACTGAGATACCATCTAACTCCAGTCAGGATGGCCATCATCAATAACTCAAAAAAACAGCAGATGCTGGAGAGGATGTGGCAAAAAGGGAACACATCTACACTGCTAGAAAACAGTGTGGCGATTCCTAAAATATCTAAAAATTAATCTTCCATATGACCCCGCAATCCCTCTACTGAGAATATACCCAGAAGAACTCAAATCACTCTATGAAAAAGATACCTGCACACATATGTTTATCGCAGCATTGTTCACAATAGCAAGAACATGGAACCAACCGTGCTGCCCATCAAAAGAGGACTGAATTTTTGAAATGTAGTACATATACACAATGAAATATTACACAACCATGAAGAAGGACAAAATCATGAACTTCACAGCAACCTGGATGGACTTAGAGTCTATAATACTGAGTGATGGATCACAGAAACAAAGAACTGAGTATTACATGTTCTCACTCATAAGTGGGTCTTGAACAATTATCATAATACTGTAAGAAAAGGATTTTCAGTAGTAGGAAACTGCTGCAGGGAGGGAGGGTGGGATTGTCAGTAGTGGGAATCTGCCAGGGGAGAGAGGGCACACTTCACCAGCAAGGATACCTGCATAATGAACATTTGTATACCTAACCCTGAATTGTACCCAGCTTCTTTAAAATAAAAATTTAAAAATAAATAAATAAAAGAGAGATGCTCTTAGACTACAATCCAAGTCCAAATATGAATATTCCCTCAAATCCAACAACATTTTCCCATAATTCCTTTCTCAACAAAAAACATTCTGATTCCAATAAATTTTCCCTGAAACAAAGAGCCATTGCAAATGGATCAGGCAGGCACAATTGTTACTAAGAGATCCAGCCCTTAGCTAAACGGTAAATTAAGTGAAGTTAGTGCTTTTGCAAGGAGAAACTAAGGAAGAAAATTAACATTTGATGGCAGCTATTATGTGTCAAACACTGGATAAGCAGCTTTAGATACATTCATACTTAATTTGAACAACAACCCTGGAAAGTCAATACTATGATTCATGATTGACAGCTAAAACACTGAGGCTAAGTGGTTAGCAAACCAGCCACCTCAAGAGAAAGAGGTGGAACTGAGATGCCTGAACCTCAGTTTTTTTAATTTCAGTTTTCTGTTCACCTCTCTGCCCACACAGGTGTTCACCCTTCACAATGATTCCCTGGACTCACATACAACCTTGCTCTTTGGAAAGGATTTGTTGCCAGTCATTCATAACTTAGTGTATTTTCTCAAGTGTATTTTCTAAAGAACACTGGTACAATAAACTATGGATTCCATTGGTAAATAAATTTGGAAAGCACTAAGCTAAAAGAACATTGTGAAATGAGAAGCTGATATAGCAGTAGAATGAAGTGATGTCTTGAGAATGTGCATTAAGATTTTCCAAAGGGGGATATCGTGAGACAATGTAATGTGATGGTTAAGTTCTCAGTCTCTGGGGCCAGATTGATTCCGTTCAAGTCCCAGAGCAGTCGTCACTTATCAGATCAGATCTAGGGTCTTAGGAGAATATGAGAACTTACACTTTCTATGAGTATGTCATGAAGATTAAATGAGATGATACTTACAAAGTTCCTTTAGAGTACAGTCTATGTGACAGCCATGAAAATGAGCCCCTCATGTCTGCTGCAGGAAACAGAGTCAACTGACCACTCCAGCAGCCAGCCCTCTGCCCACCAGTGTTTGTGCTGAGGCCACCTTTTCTCTGGCAATGCACACAGTCCTATGGTACATGGGACCCCTCTAATAGACGGCTTCAGCTCTGGGACTCCTATCCTGACTGAAACTTTCTTAGCACTGCTCTGTAAGCTGAGATTCTTCCTACTCAACCCTCTTCCTTTTCTGCCTGCACCTGATTCTTCCCCTTTATGTTCCAGGTGTTTCCCTAATACATCTCTTAGATGTCTAATCTCACTTTTGTGTTTGCTTCCTGGGACACTCAAACTGATATGGCCTAGCACAGTCAGGCATAGCCCAAAAAGTTAGTTGCCCAAAAAGTTAGTCCCTGACTCAGAAGCATCTCATGAGACACACTTCATGCAACACACCTTAGGAAGTGAGTGAATGTATTTGTTGTTAAGTTTACCTGTAGGAAGAAGCATTTTTAGAGCATTTATCACAAGGGAGTAGAGATAAGAGCAAACGAGTTTTCAGGTTAATCCAAAATCAAATTTCATACCGACTACCCAACTTAACACATAAGAGTAGGTCTGTCATAATAAAAAGAATGTACTAGTGTTTGGGAACATAAAATAATCTGAAATTCTAAGTTTTCCTGCCATAGGATTCTGTGAATTATAATTAGCCCCATGAGAACGCAAATTGCCTAGGTGAGACTAGGAATAAAATGAGGGAGGAGGGAAGAATACATGGGTTGTATGACACCAGTTCTCAGCCATCCAGTTAGTCGTCAGAGTCAACTCATTCAATAAAAAAATGTTGAGTTCTTACTATGCACTGGTTTTGTTTCTAGGAGCTGAGAACATGGTGATGCAAGAGTCAGTTGTGTAAACAGCTTCAACGAAATGTAATAAAGACTGCAAAACAAAATCAAGTGCTCTAGGGGCACAGCAGAGAGAGAGCCTGACTTTGCCTAGCACTGAGAAGTCTTTCAGGAAGATATGAGGTAAAGGGTATTAGGGCAGAGAGAACATTGTACATAAAAGTGTGAGGAAAAAAAGCACAGATTTGGTCAGAAAACTGATACTGATCATAACATCTAGAATCAGAATTCCTGGTGAGAGGATAACATTATACAAAGACAGGCAGAGGTCAGATCTCGATGGGCTTCTTACAGCACACTAAAGATTGTATACTTCCCCACACAGAAGACAACTGCATAGATCTGCTTGGAACTGCGCTCCACCCACCAACCAAAGGAGCCCTGGAAACCTCCTGTAAGCGGATTGGGCCCAAACTGGTAGCTGTAAGGCCCTATCACTTGGTGATTTGGGTGTAATAAAGGAGGAATGGAACACGTGAGAATTTGCACGGGAATACACGTGCATTATTATTTTGTCCCCAGAAGAAAAGAGGTTCATTCCACTGAAAGTCATCAATATACAATTGCTTTGATGTACTTACAAGCAATAGAAATGCCCACATTATCTGTCCTAACAACAAAATAACCAATAAAACATGACTTCAGAAAAAGTTGAGATTTCAGAGAGGTCTCTGAATTTTCTCTCTAGGAAGCACCAGGGTAAACTGTATTCAGCCAAAAGAAAAGTTCTAAATCTGAAAAAAATATGTGCACTTTCAGGGTCCTTGTATCATGTGACTGTTCTTTGTGCCCTCATTTTTCTCTGTGCTCAAATTTTTTTAAAATCCCTATTTCAAAAACCCATGCATATTTTATGAATTGAGCCTAAATGTCCCATCATCACATATTCCTAAGACTTTCTGCTCAGGAACTGATCATTAGTGAATTCATTTCGTATTCTAGTGGTTGTCAAAGGCCGTTCTGAAAGTGTTACATTGAGTTTTGACATTAATTGATGAACACTTAAGCTCATCATAACTCTGCTGGGATTCAGAACAGCAGAAATTAGAAAGATGAATTTTTAGGAGATGAATCCATCGCAAAGAAATGTGACTTCAGAGTCATTACTGTCGAATGCCTGGAGTTTCGTGACATCCACACAGAATGCAGCTCTGGCTTCAGTAAAATATGTTGCTCTGGTGGTGGGGGTGGAAAGAGAGTTCTTCTACATGTGTCAAACAGAAATGAACCAAATCAGCAATCCAGCTTCACAGTCCTATGTCCTGGGCACACATGAGAACTAAGTTGGCCTTATTCTGCTAACTAGTTAAAGATGACCATCTCCAAAAGGGGAAAACTATTTGGGTGGAAATTATTAAAAGTTCTTATTTCTATTACTACCAAAGGATTTGAAGAAATGGAACATGTCACTCTTAGGCTAGCAGACAGGAATCAGGGCCTTGGAATTCCATCAACTTTGACAAGAAATTATTAAATAAAGACATTGAACTAAGAAGAAATAGAGCAGTTTTCTTTGGCAGCAGTGGGTATTTGCTCAGCTATGCTATTTGAATAACTCAATGGGAGTTCAGTAAGTTTCAAGATATTACAGAGCTTTCTGAGCATAAGAAAGGATGGTGAAATGATGATTAGATAGGTTGAAAATCTATACAAATTCACAATTCACAACTGCCATCTCAACTTGGGTCCACATTCTTCTTTGGGGTCATATTCTTCAAATCAAAAAAACCAGTCAGCACAAATGCTGATTTTTCCTTCTATTTACTCTTCAAAACCCTCCAAGGGAGTTTGTTTTGTTTTGTTTTGTTATTTGTACTGTAACCTACAGGGTTTAACCAGTCAGAAGAAACACTATGTGTCAGAAGGTATGGAGAAACAAAGGATTTTGTGAAGACCCTATCTCAGTGAAAGCAAGAAAGTAATTAGCTGAGTTTTTAGGAAACATTGAACTCATTAAAATCATTAGTAGATACACTTCCCACTGGATCTGGCACAGTGCTAGCCTATATGTACTTTCCTCACAATTTCTGTATAAGTCAAGAGCGCAATTGTCTCTAATTTACAAATAAGTAAGCTGAAACTTGGAAAAATCCATTGAATTTTCAGTCATTTATCTGGTAAATGTTATACCCAGGTTTCAAGTCCAACACTTTAATCCAGGTGCCAATGAACCATTTTATCTCACAACTCCTGACTCAGTTGACTTATTTATCAGGGATATGGGGTGAGATCTTCCAGTCAAAGATAGAAAATAACTGTTCCCATTTAAGGCCAGTGCTCCATGGAGCCCACTGACTGACTGAGGCCATGTATTTAAGGTGTAAAAGTCTGAGGATGAATTGATATTCATATAGACTATAATGATATTACTGGTGATCATAGTAATATAGTCATAGAATTGTCAGAGACCCTTCTTGAATGAGTATTGCATTCAAACCATTTATAAATTCAGAAGCCAAGGACTATATCTTCTTGAATCTAGCACATACCTCATGTCCCTATGAGTTTATTGCATATTTCGTGTTCTTTTAAACATTTTTTTTCTGAAAATGAAAGCAATGTGAGTTAACACAAAGGATGAGATTGTCAAATCAGACTCACAAGAATCAGAGATCTTATCCAGTTTCAAGTCTTACCAGTAAGTTCAAGAATTCACATAATCACGAGGTACAGACAGCATTGAAAAAGTTGCCAAGGCCATGTTCCAGGTTTTCTTGCTAAATTTGGACATGCTTTGACTGAGACTAAATACACAAAGTCTTTATGTGGTGGGTACATGTATCAATTATACAAAAGAGAGCTAATTTAATCAAGAACATCTATATTTTACACTTTGTTAATTATATAACTCATGTGACATCTTCTGGTGAGCTGTGCCCAGGAAACCCATAGATTCTAGGTTTATTTATTATAAGCAATTCTAGATACATCAGGTACCTTTTGCTAAAAGTGTGCCATGGATAAGTAATCTACAATTTTAAATATCACTAATCTGTTTGCCAGAAGGTCTAAAATTAGCATATTTACAAGGATACTTGATCAGGTCATCTTTCTTTTTCCCCCTTCATGAAGTAAAAGAGCAAATGCCTGGCTACTGCTAACCCTTTTCTTCCCAAGTAACATGCTCATTGGAGACATATTTGAAAATATAGAAAAATATAAGGTAAAAATATAAATCATCGTAACTACTAAGAATCATGACTTAACATATCTGCTAAATACATAAATAGTATGTCCACATTCTAGCCAGTCATAAAAAGAAAAGAAAAAAGAGAAGCCTCTCTATCTACCTCTTTAAGAACACTTCCAAGAAGTTGAACACACCACTTACATCAGTTTACATCCCATTGGGCTGAACTTCGCTACTTACACACGTGGCCAATCTACAAGGGAAGTTTATTCCAAGAGGATATGTGCCCAGTTGAAAATTAGTGGTTCTCTACTATGGAAAATGGATATTGGGGGACAACTACTGGTCTTTGCCATGCTAAAATACCTTTATAGCTAACAGTGTGGAATTACTGAGTTCATTTACCTGTTCAAGGTGTAGTGGTAGGCAAACTCTCCAGTCTCCCAAGAACCAGATCTGTCTGACCTTCCTGTTATTACTCCAAATTTTGGGACATGCTCCACCCAAACTTCAAGAATTAGAGTTTATTTCATTCTCTCTATGGCACATTCCCTAATTAAAAGAGCCCATTTGGGCTCTCTAAACTCTGTAGAACTTGCTATTTCTCTTACTAATGTTGTAGAACAATTCTAAATGGTTCCCAATATTCCTGCTCCCTGTTGTGCCTTGTAGAATTATCTTCCGTGGGGGTGAGAGGACCCTATGAATGTAACAGGATAGTCACTCCTATGATTGTGATTATACAAGACTTTGTCTTAGCAGAGGAGAGATTCTTCTGAGGTCTTGAAGAAGACAGGTGTCATGTTATAAAAGAGTCATGTGGCAAGGAGCGGGGAGTGCCCTTGAGTAGCTGAGAGCAGCCTATTGACAACCCAGAAAAGGAGAACCTTAATCCTACAACTGCAAGGAACTGAATTCTGCCAATAGTGATCAGAATCTGGAAACGAATCTCATGCTCTGTGAAATAACAGAGCCCAACTGATGCCTTAATTGAAGCCTTGTGAGACCGTAAACAGATAGCCTATCTAGGCTGCACTCAGACTTCTGACCCAAGGAAACTGAGATAAGTGAGTATTGTTTTAAGCCACTAAAGTATGATTATTTGTTATGCTGCAACAGAAAATTAATATCACTACAATACTACTTTGTATTATTAAGTGAAAGAAAAGAAAGGGAATTGGAAATAGCAAAGTAGTCAAGTCTTGGTTTGTTGCAGATATAATGCAATGGGCTCTCTATATACTCTACTGTGTTTAGTAACTACTAGATTCACATGTTGGAGGAAAATAAGGCTCAGAGAAGTTAAAATTTGTTCAAAGTAGAAAGGAGCAGAACTGACCAACCAGACCAAGAACCGGACCGAGCTGTTTCTAGTACTTTTCAAAGGATTGTTTAAATAAATAAAAAGTGTTTAAAGCAGTAGACTCTCAACTTTTTAATGAATTTACTACTATCAATACATTTTTGGGTAATTATCCCCAAAATTTATTTATAATTACTAAATTATATGTTTGTTTATAAATGTAAAATTCTGTTTGAATAAATATCTGATTTTCTGTTTGCTTGTGCGTTTATTAATTGGTTTAGACATTGGCTTGTTAAAACAAAGGAGAAAGGGGTGAGGAGAGAGGGAGGGATAAAAGGATGAAAGGAAAGGCAGTTGTGACCCAAGACTGGTATGTCACAGAGGAGGAGAAGCACACAAGAGGGAGGAGGGGATTATGGGAAAGATGACTACACTGGAAAGCCAAAATAGCACAACTTTAAGCATTTTGTGAGTGGCTCCTATACTACATTTTATGAACAAAATGCAGCATAGTATTTCAAGGAGAATGTCTACAAATTTCCCTGGGAACTGTTGTAGAAACATTGTAAGCCATTACAGCCTATCTTTAACTGATAGAAAGCTCAGTTTGGATTAAATCATAAGTAGACCTATTATAAGAGTTCTTGATCATTACCTAAAAGCTGAAGTGCCCCTTCCACAGTTGGATTTTACAGTACGGTGATTAAACTTTTTGAAGCGCTGGTTTTTTTGGTTTCCATCCTCCTGATTGATTTCATTCTCTCTTTTGTCTGGTGTTTGATTTATTCCAGAAATGTTGTTATGACTTGTGTTCATCATTTCAGAAGGCCTTGTTTGTGTAAATTTTCAGACTCCCAATCTTGTTCCAGTAACATATCTCATGTCTAATTAGTTTCAGATATTTCAATAGCAGATGATAGTCTGGTTCAGACTAATTACAGCTGTTAATGCAAGATAATAATATAGCGGTAATAAAAATACCACATCTCTTTTTATAGTTTGGAATTTACTATAAGCTCCTCTGGAGCTCAAAGAGGATCATGTTTTCATTGCTCATCCCTGAGACTAAAAGAAATGTCAGAAATCACATTGCAGTACACAATTAATATTTCTTTGCCCAGCTGGCTGTGTGGGCTTTCAGATTGAAAATCTAATCTGCTTTACATGCTTTGCTACCTAATTCTTGGCTTTATCCCCAGATTAAATACTGAATGCTATTTTCGCTGCTAATTTCTTTGGACAGGCCACCAACACCACAAGACAGAGGCAACATTTTTCTTAGCAGTTACCTCTCAAGTCACAGAAATAACTGCTATTAAGTTTAGCCCACAGCTGCCCCCTTGCATGTTTTGGGTTGATGTAGAAAGTTCCATGTAACCTTTAGCTGTCACCAAACTATATATGTAAACAGATCTACTACTTTTGTGCCAATTGCCAAGTTATGGCTAATTGAAGGTGGCTAACTGTTCAAATAAGGCAAACACCGAGCTGTAACCAATTCGGCTGTTTCTATACCTCACTTCATTTTTCTGTATGTCACTTTTCTCTCTCCATCCAAAAATCTTTCATCACGTAGCTGAGCTGGAATCTCTGAGCCTACTCTGGTCCAGAAGGCTGCCCAATTCACAAATCATCTTTGCTCAATTAAACCCTGTTCAATTTCATTTATATTAAGTTTTTTCTTTTAACATTGGTATACTTTGCGCTAAATCAGCTATGGAAATATACCAATTAGTCTTCCACTGTTCGTATGTCTCTTAAAGATTCAGGTAAAGTGAATACATAATAAAGGAATTGGCAGCTGCTTTGTAAGAAGAGACAAAAAAGATTGAGAATTCTTTTGTATTTGTTTTTAATTTAAAAATGGAAAGATGGACAAGGCAGGATAATTAAAACCTCTCAAATCAGAAACCCTGTGAATAGGTGACCAAACAGTTGTTCAAGAAGTTCTAAGATATCACACTCTGATTTGAGAGAGGTGATTGAAGAGAAATGGAAGTCATGGATAATCTCAGATAAAAACTTGTCAAAGTACAGCATGAAGTGAACTTAACGTACACTTATCATTCCAAAGATAATACACAAATGTGTAAAAAAGGAAGATACCAAAAGTTTCAAATAGTTTCTTCTTGTGATTTCTTATAAGAAATAAAAACTGAAAAATGAGAACTGAAGTTAGAAAATTAAAACTGGAAACTTGCCAAGAGTGGCAATAAACAAAACCTAGTCCTCACTGGCCACAAACTGTTCTGGAGGAAAAAAGCAAAGGCTCCAAAAGATTTCACGTAAACAACTGCTGAACGCCCTGGTCTGTACCCCCATATCAATCGAAAGTGGCTGCAACCTGCCTGCTTCACCTAATACCAAATCATTTAGTCCCATCCCCAAACCACCAAAGCTCCAGACCTAATTCCAAGGCTAGACTGATTAAAAATCTAAATATATACACACGGAATATTATGCAGCCATAAAGGACACACATACGGCCTTGGCAGCCCCTTGGATGGATTTAGAGTCGATCATACTCATTGATCTATCACAGAAAAAAAGAACAGAGTACCATATGTTCTCTCTCATAAGCGGACCTTGAACAATTGTCATAATACTGTAAGAAAGGGATTGGCAGTCATGGGAAACCTCCAGGGGAGGGGGGGTGGGCTTGGCAGATGAGGGAAACTGCCAGGGGAGGGAGAGGCACACCTCATCCACAAGGGTACCTGCATAATCAACGTTTGCATACCTAACCCTGAATTGTACCCCACATCTTTAAAACAAAAAAAATTAAAATATATATATAAAAAATAAAATAAATAAAAACTCAAAAAAAATCCAAATAGTGTTTCAAGAGACTATTGATGAATTGTACCCCACATCTTTATAATTTAAAAAAAATTTTTTTAAAGATACTGTTGAGACTCTGTTCTCTGTAGTTCTCTCCCTTGTCTGGCAATAGCATGAGTAAGCCAAATTGTTCACTTGACACAGGCTTTCCCAGTGATTTTTAAGAGGTCTACAACACTTGCTTTCTTTGCCATTTTTTTTTAAATTTTCTTTTTCTTTTTTTGTATTTTTGTTGTTGTTTGCATTAAGGATTAGAATAAAACCAATGCAATATCAGCTTTCCATTGTAGAAGCTATTCTTCTCATCTACTAAACTCCATCTATGATCCTAGTGAGCAGCTGGTTATTTGCCCTGTGTCTTGCTGGCCCTTCATTCTATGCCTCTCCTCCAAGCATCTTTCCTGGGCTATGAAGTCATGGTTTCTATACAACACGTGCAAGCAGCTCAAGACTTTTCATCACTCTCCTCCCTCCTTAATGTAGAGCCTTGCAAAGTTTTTTGTTGTTGTTCCTGGTGTTTCCTGAGACTAAAAAAAAATTAGATAAACACTGTGGGGAAAGTGCTAGATTAAAATCTAAGACAAGTTCTAGCCTAAATTCTAATTTCTGTGCAGATTTCATTTCTCGGTATCTCCATTTGGACAATTATACTTGTGCAGTAAAGAATGAGTGTAGATCTCATAAGTCCAGGTTATATGTGCACAGGCTCAGAATAGTACTATCAAACACATGCACACACAAACACAACAGCAGTATCAAAATGACTCAAAATCTTGACTTGTGTGTCTTGAAAGCTAGAAATAGATGTCAGTACCTAATCTTCGGAAATGCTCATTTAAATCTTTACTTCATATGTCACAGCTGCTCCTGAAACTCTGAAACTTCTACTCCCAGCCACCAGGTTTATCTGTCTTCTTCCCATTCTCCTCTTTCAGTACAGCCCTTCTTTATTATGCAAAGTATTCGATTTGCATTAGAATCACCTGGAGAGTTTGTTAAAACACAGATTGGGGCCGGGCTCGGTGGTTTAGCCTGTAATCCCGCGCTTTGGGAGGCCAAGGTGAGTGAATTGCCTGAGCCCGCGGGTTCGAAACCCGCCTGGGCAACTTGGCGAGCCCGCATCTCTACAATAAATCAAAAAAAAAAAAAAAAAAAATCAGCCGGGCGTGGTAGCGCGTGCCTGTAATTCCGGCTACTCGGAAGGCTGAGGCGGAAGGATCGCCGGAGCCCAGTGGGCCGAGGCTGCAGTGGTCCGGAACGGCCACTGCACTCCAGTCTGGGCGTCAGAGTGAGACTACGACTCAAAAAAAAAAAAACAAAACAAAACACAGATAGGTAGACTCCATCTCCGGGTTTCTGATTCTCCAGGTCTAGGATTGGCACCCAAGAATCTGCATTTCTAGCATATGTTCACATGATGCGGATGGTCCAGGGTACCACTATGTGGGTCATTTGAGCCTCTCTGGTTGAGTCCTCCTTTTTCCTCCTGTCTCTATAATTTGATCTCCCATTTTCTATTTTCCCAATTCTCTGCCACAAAAATACCAAAAATCCAAATATGAAAGTGAACTGTCTAAGTCAACTCGGGCCACCATAACAAAAAACCATACACTGGGTGGCTTAAACAACAGAAATTTATTTCTCACAGTTCTAGATGCTAGAAGTCCCAGATGAAGGTGCTGGTATAGTCAGTAGTTCCCCAGTGATGGCTCTCTTCCAGCCTTGAAGACTGCTGACTTCTCACTCAGTCCTCAGATGACAGAGATGAAAGGATGAGAGAGAGATAGTTTAGGACTCTCATTCTCTTCTTACAAGACCACTAATCCTATCATAGGGGCCCTACCCTATGATCTCATCTAAACCTAATTATTTCCCAAACCCAACTCCAAAAACTATCATATTTGGAGTTGGAGCATCAACATATGAATCTGGGGGGACAAAAACATTCAACCCATAGGAATAATTAACTCTACTGATATGGCAAAGACTAAATTCATCCTCGTGGGCAGATGAATGGGGAAAACTGAGTAGTCTTGCTAATGACAATTGTTTTGTGGTTTGCATAAAATATGCAACACCATGGATGAGTCTCAAAAAATAGAAAGAAGTCAAACACAAAAGATCACATACTATATGATTCGATTTACTTGAAATGCTAGAATTAGCAAAAGTATAGTGCCAGAAAATAGGTTAATGATGCCTGAGACTGAAAACCTGGGGAGGCAATTGACTGTAAATGGGACAAGGAAACTTTTTGGAGTTTGCTTGTGATTACATGCAACACTCATTGCATTGTACACTTAAAAATAAGTGGATTTAATATTATATGTAAAGTATACCCCAGTAAAAAAGGGAAATATTAATGTATATTTCGTATGTATATTATATATTGATGATATATACTATTTCATATATATAAAATATTAAAATGTCTCTCAAAACCAAAAAAAGAAGATTCCATTTCAATCAAACTGATAACGGCCAGGCGTGGTGGCTCATGCCTACAATCCCAGCATTTTGGGAGGCTAAGGTGAGAGGATTTCCTGAGTCCAGAGGTTCGAGACCAGCCTGGGCAACTTGCCAAGACCTCATCTCTATAATAAATCAAAAAATTATCCGGGCATGGTGGTGCACCTGTGGTTCCAGCTACTTGGAAGGCTGAAGCAAAAGGTAGAGGCTACGGTGGCCGTGAGCGCGCCACTGCACTCCAGCCTGGGCATCAGAGTGAGACTCCAACTCAAAAAACAAATAAATGCATAAATACATAAACAAATTAATTAAACTGATAGATTTGCATTTTATTTAAAAAAATTTTTTTTATCTTCCATCCTATGTGCTAAAGTTTGTCCAGAATACATCACACACAATCAGTACCTGAATTAAAGAGAGTGAATTATGCTCACTTTCCTCTTCCTGGGTTGGGTTCAAAGAATGTGTATAGAATTGTATTTGTCAACTGATAAACACTGGCTACATTTGCTTTAGTTAAACATAGTTTATCTCATAAAGAAAGTATAATACAAATTCAGCAAAGAAACTGGTATCAGTTAGGGCAGAATCTTCACAAATCTCTCATTGTGGCAACACGTGGTATGGTCTCGTCTTCTCCATCTCTCAGAGGAATAATTACACAAGTTCTGCTTTCTGCTCACCTGCCTCCTCATGTCAGATTTGGCATCTCTATTGCAAGATAATTGCTGCCTGGAATATTCAATTAGTTTTTAATTAAATATTGCTCATTAATATAACTGTAAGACAATAAAACATATGTCATTTGATTAGCCAAAAATTCAAATATAAATTACATTCATTTTTATGCCAACATGCACTTTACCTAATGAGACATTTGTCACCCTGCTATAAAAAGATTGTGTGTGATCTTATTTTCTTTTAGAGATTTTTGTAAAGCCTGCAAGGAAAGTTTTTAAATTATATTTATTCTTTGAAACAGAAAGTTATATACAGTTCCATACAATAGAACTTCTTTATAACAGCAGGCATTTGGATATGAGCTTAATACCCAATTTTAGATGATGTCACTTTATGCATCAAAATTTGTTTTTTGTAGTGATGATGTATACTAGAAAACAGATTATCTAATTATAATACTAGTATTAATATTTTGCTTGTGTTCTCTTTTCCTCAGAACTTTTTTGTTTCTTGGTTTATTTTTAAAAATTAAAAGTATAGCACATATGATCATATTTTAACTGGCTTTTTCATTTAAGATTAAATTGTGATCATGCATTATGTCACTATTTTTAAAATAAAAATTTCCGAAAATCTATGTGATGTTTCATCATATAGGCTGATTATAATATTTACACATTAGGGTTTACTTTTCACTATTATAGGTAAAAGTAAGGCAAACATCTTTATGCATAAATCTTGACTACATCTCTGACTATTTCCTTAAGACTGATTTCTGGAAATAGTATTACTGGATCAGAAGTATTAATGGAATACTTGTATTCTCAGCTTCTCATGTCTTTACAGGATGTGGAGAAGCTTGGTACCAACACTACCGGGTCCTTTGTAAAACCCGGGTCCTTTGTAAAACCCGAATCTCACCCTCCCATAAGGCAATGGACTAAAATTGAAAAATTGGGGGGAGTGGTCTCCTTCAGTTTCTGTGAAGCGCATCCCATCGCTTGATCTCTTGGTTTACTTAGCTTTTGACATAAGACCACTAGAACAGGTTGGTGCCCACCAATAGCAACACCCCAAATGAGGAGTGACTGCTATTCAAACCTCACAACCTGTAAGTGGGTTGGGAAGGGGATGGGCAGTAGGAAATCAAATTAATCAAGCCCCAATGTGCAAGATTAGGAGAAGGGAAAGAGGATCCAACAAACTCTTCAACCAACTTTACTTGGCACTGTTGTACCTTAGAACACTTGGTACTCTGTGACTCAGTTTGCAGCTCTGCTTCATCTACAAGAATCCAAGCAGGAAATAGTGACAATTAATAAGATTCAGGTAGCAAACTCTTCACCAAACCTCTGACAAAAGGATATAATGCAATAACTCGGGGGAAATAAAGCCAGAAATTCACACTTTCCAAATACATAGCAATGATAGGAGAAAAATTAATGAAAACAAACAGCTAAATGATTTAACTGTGCTCAAAAACAAGAAAAAACATTTTCATGAACAAATATGAAAAAGAAATGAAAAACAGGAGTCGAGCTCTAGGTTAAGAAGCAAACAGAAAGCCGGGCATGGTGGCTCCCGCCTGTAATCCCAACACTCTGGGAGGCAGAGGCAAGAGGATTGCCTGAGCCTAGGGGTTCAAGATCAGCCTGGGCAACTTAGCGAGACCTCTACAACAAATCAATACATTAGCCAAGCATGGTAGCGCATGCCTGTAGTAGCAACTACTTGGAAGGCTGAGGCAGAAAGCCACTTTACTCCAGCCTGGGCAACAGTGAGACTTCAACTCAAGAAAGAAAAATAAAAAAAGGCAAACAGGAGCAATTAGGAATTTAGTTCCTATGGAGTAGTGGAGAACAAAAATGATCCATTAAACTGGGAAGTGGATCAGAAAAAGATGTACTGCATAAGACAGGAGTTGGTGTGGATCTCCAACTCATGAAAGCAGGCTTAAGAAAAAACTATTACCAACTGTACTTAGGAATGCAGATTTTAGGAGCCATGGAAGGCCAAAATACATAGATGAAACAAAATCCCAAATGGCAAAAAACTAGCTAATGCTAAGAAAGATGTTCAACAAACTTAATGATGTGAGTTTGAATTCACTGCAAGTGAAACAAATTTTATGGAACAACCAGACCAAGACTTTAAAATAAACATGTTAAATAGGCCCTTCAATGACATGATAAAGGAAATACAGCCATGAAAAAAATTATGAAATAAATTCAGAGTTTTTTTTTTAAAGATGGATATGGAAAATGGCTCATTAAAATTTTTGAAAAATAAAAATATGACCATTGAAATTCAAAAAAGTCAATAAATGAAATAAAATCTACAGAAGACACAGTAGAAGAGATGATTGGGGAATCAGAAGATAGTCTGAGGATTCACCAAAGCACAATAGTGAAAACAGAAAAATAAACTATATGCATATAATATGCAATACACACACATACATGTTTACACACATACATGTACATATATATAAAATAGAGCCATCTAATAGGAATATCTCAGACTACAGAGAAGAGTACAGAAGCAGTTTTTGACAAATTAGTGGCTGAGATTTTTCCAGAATTGAAGAGTAAACATGAACTCCAACTACCAAGCAGGACAAATAAAAATAAATTCATACTAAGCTACATCAGAATGAAATTATAGAGTATCAAGAAAAGAAGAAAATATTTTACAAGATATCAGAGAGAAAGGATATTATTTAAAGGAAGCATGGAGATTGACAGCAGATTTCTTTTTTGCAGAAAAAGATTTATCTTGAAAGTACTGAGGGGTAATAACTGTCAGTCTTGCCTTTACTGTTTTTGTTTGTTTTGTTTTGTTTTGTTCTTCACAATCTCTCCATCATCTAAATTGTGGAGCATCCTAAGTTTCAATCTTCAAATGTCTTCTTTATCACTTTTCGCTTCCTCATGAGCTCATCCGGTTTCCTAGTTTCACATGACTTCTGTATGTTGATGAATTCTGTTTGTTACCTATTGCTGCACAGCAAACCTCACTAAAATGTGGTAGCTTGAAACAATTTGTTCTCTCCCACTTTTCTGAGGGTTGACAAGCTCAGCTGGGCCATTGTGGTGTGGGGTCTCACATAAGGTTACAGTCAGCAGTGGCTGAGGCTGGAGGTGTATGGAGGCTTATTCAATTATAGGTTTGATGCCTGTGTTTAGATGGCTGGTACCGTTACAGGGCTGGTACCGTTACAAGGTATCTCTGTCTCCTTGAAAGGTTTTGACTTAATCACAGCATGGTAGTCTCAGAATAGTAAATCTTCTAACATGGTTGCTGATGCCCAGAGTGAATATTCGAGAGAGCCAGGCAGAAGTTGCAAGGTTCTTATCACTTAGCTTTAAAAGTCTTAGAACATCACTTCTGCCAAATTCTATAGGCTAAACAAGTTGCTAAAGCTTAGAATCTATTTTCAACAAAGCTGCTACAGTGATTATTTTTTAAATGATGACAGATCATGTCACTTCTTTGTCCAAAACTCTCCAGTGGCTTCTCATGTCATTCAGAATAAAAACCAAAGTCCTTAAACGAATGACATGAACTCATACATTCTGACTTTTGTCCTTTTCTGACTTCATCTCAAACAATTCTTCTCCACCCTCTCCCCAATCTTCATCTTACTCTAGATACAACCGCCTCCTTGATGTTCCTTGAAAATATCAGATATCTCACTCACAAGAGGACCCTGAACACCCATCATAATAATGCAAAAAAGGAATTGGCAGTAGCAGGACACTGCCACTGGGGGTGGGAGGGCAAATATAACATCAGTAATGGTGCCTGATTCTAATCCAGGCAAAGTGAGGTCCAATGGGAGGCCCAAAACTTCACCTGTACCTAAATCACTTATGTATGCAATCCTGACCTGTACCCCACGACTTTAAAATTAAATTAAATCAAAATTTTTAAAAAAGACTAACTACAGCCAAACGAAAAAAAAGAAAGAAAGAAAAATATATATACATCAGATATCTAATGCCCTCCCATCTCAGGACTTTACATTTGTGTACTCTACCAAGGCCACTTTTCCACCAGGTATTTGTAAAGCTTGTTCCCTCACCTCAGAGCTTTGCTCAAACATCATCTTCCCAAAGAGTCTTTCTTTGCAAATCTGCTCACCACCTCACATTTCTGTCCCCTCCTTCACTTTATATTTTTGTCATAACTGTAATGACCATCAAAAATACTACCCATTTTATTTATTTACTTGCTGGGTGTTTTGTCCAATGGGGTGCAAATTCCACAACACAAGGTTTTTTTGAATTTTAATTTTATTTGTTAATTGACAAATAATAATTGCACATATTCCTTCATTAAGTCCATAGCGATGTTTCGATACATATGGATGGTGATCCAATCGGGGCACTTAGCATACGCATCATCTCAAAATTTATCATCTCTTTGCATTGGGGACATTCAGTATCCTCCTTCTAGCTATTTAAATATATGATTGTTAACTATAATCATGCCACAGTGTTGTAGAACCTAGAACTTCTTTTTCCTATCTAGCTGTAATTTTGCATCCTTTAACAAATCTCTTTCTACCCCTTCCTTCCTCTTCCCTTTCCCAGCCTCTAGAATCCTCCGTTCTATTTTTTACTTCTATGAGATTAACTTTTCTTGGCTTCTACATATGAGTGAGAACATGTGGTGTTTAACTTTCTGCTCCAGGCTTATTTCACTTTATGTAATGTCTTCCAGTTCCCCCCATGTTGCCACAAATGACAGAATTGTATTGTTTTGTATGGCTAAATAGTATTCCATCCTGTGTATATACCACATTTTCTTTACCCATTCATCTGTTGTTGAACGCTTAGGTTGATTCCATATGTTGGCCATTGTGAATAATGCTGCAAAGAGCATAGGAGTGCAGATGTCTCTTCAATATACATATTTCCATTTCTTTGAATAAATGCCCAGTACTGGGATTGTTGGATCCTATGGTAGTTCTATTTGTAGTTTTTTTAAGGAAACTCCGTTCTGTTCTCTATAATGGCTGTCCTAGTTTACATTCTGATTAACAGTGTATTAGAATTCTCTTTGCTCCACATTCTCACCAGCATTTCTTTTGTTTTTGTTTTTGTTTTTGTTTTTTTTAGTGGCCATCCTAACTGGGGTGCAATGATACCTCATTATGGTTTTGATTAGCATTTTCCTGATGATTAGTGATATTGAGCATTTTTTCATATATTTGTTGGGCATTCTTAAGTCTTCTTTTCAGAAATGTCTATTTAGATCATTTCAGGTTGTTCTTTTGCTGTTCAAATGTTTTAGTTCCTTGTATATTCTGGACATTAATCCCCTGTAGAATGAGTAGTTTGCAAAATTTTATCCCATTCTATAGGTTGTCATTTCATTCTGTTGATTATTTCCTTTGCTGTACAGAATGTTTTTAGTTTGATATACTCATAATTGTTTGGTTTTGCTGTGTTACCTGTGTTGTGAGGACATATTCATAAAATATCTTCTCAAATAAATATCCTAAAGTGTTTTATGTTTGCTTCTAGTAGTCTTATAGTTCCAGGTCTTACATTTAGGTCTTTGATCCATAGTTTATTTTTGTATGGGGGGGAGTCTACTTTTATTCTTCTGCATATAGATAATCCATTTTCCCAGCACCATTTATTGAAGCAACTGTCCTTTCCCCAGTAAGTGCTCTTGGCACCTTTGTCAAAAATCAGTTGGCTGTAGACATGCAGATTAATTTCTGGGTTCTTTGTTCTGATCCATTGGTCTATGGGTCTGCTGTTATGACAGTGTCATGCTGTTTTGGTTACTATAGCTTTGTAGTATATTTTGAGGTCTGGTAGTGTGATGCTTCCAGCTTTGTTCTTTTTGCTAAGAATTGCTTTGGCTATTCAGGGTCTTTGTCATTCCATACTTATTTCAGGATTTTATTTTCTATTTCTGTGAAGAATGTCATTGGCATTTTGATGGGGATTGCACTGAATATGTAGATCACTTTGGGTATATTCCTCCCATTTATGAGCATAGGATATCTTTCCATTTGTTTGTATTCTCTTCAATTTTATTACACCAGTGTTTGTAGAGGTCTTTCACCACTGTGGTTAAATTTCTTCTTAGGTATTTTATTTATAAAACTTATTTATTAAATTTACTCTTAGGTATTTTGTTTTGTAACTATTGCAAATGGGATTGCTTTTTTGCCTTCTCTCTCAGCTAGTGCATTGTTTGTGTACAGAAATGCTACTGATTTTTGTGTATTAATTGTGTATCCTGAAAATTTACTGAATTTGTTTATCAATTCTAAGAGTTTTATGGTAAAGTCTTTAGGTTTTTCTGTATGTAAGATCATGTCATCTGCAAACAGGGACAATTTGACTTTCTTCTTTTCAGTTTGGATGCTCTCTAGTTCTTTTTCTTGATTAATTGCCCTGGACAGGACTCCTGGTACTATATTGAATAAGAGTGGTGAGAGTAGACACCCTTGTTTTAATCTAGTTCTTAGAGGAAAGGCTTTCAATTTTTCTCCACTTAGTAAGACACTAGCTGTGAATCTGTCATATATAGCCTTTACTATGTTGAGGTACTTTCCTTCTATACTTAATTTATTGAGAATTTTTATCATGAAGAGATGCTAAATTTTATCAAATGCTTTTTATGCATCTATTGAGGTTTTTTTGTTTTTGTCCCTCATTCTATTCATTTGACATCTACTGATTGTGTATGTTTAACTATCCTTGCATTTCTGGGATAAATCACACTTTATCATGATGTATTATGTCTTTGATGTTTTGTAAGTCTTTATTTGTGGGTATTTTTATTTTTGAGGATTTTTTTTTGTCTCTGTTGATCAGGAATATTGGCCTATAGTTTTCTTTTTTGTTGTTGTTGTGTCCTTGTCTGATTTTGGTATCAGGGTTATGCTAGTTTAGTAGCATGAGTTAGAAAGACTTTCTTCTTCTTCAATTTTTCAGAATAGTTTGAGAAGAATTAGTATGAATTTTTCCGTAAAGTCGTATGGTTCTGTGCTTTTCCTTGTTGGAAGACTTTTTAATTACTGATTCAGTTACATTACTTGTTATTGGTCTGTTCAGCCTTTCTATTTCTTCTTGGTTTAATTTTGATAAATTGTATGTGTCCAGAAATGTATCCATTTCCTCTAGGTTTTTAAGTTTATTGTTTTGTAGTTGTTCAGAGTAGTCTCTAATTATCCTGTGTATTTCTGTAGTATCCATTGTGATGTCTCATTTTTCAAGTCTGGTTTCATTTATTTGGGTCTTTTCTCTTTTGTAAATTAATCTAGCCAAAGGTTTGTCAATTTTTCCTATTTTTCAAAAAAACAGCTTTTTGTTTCATTACCTGTTGTATTTTTTCATCTCAATTTTGTTTATCTGCTCCAATTTTTATTATTTATTTTCTTCTACTAATTTTGGGTTTTCTTTGTTCTTACTTTTCTAGTTTTTTGAGATGCACTATTAAGTTGTTGATTTGAAATCTTCCTAGTTTTGATGTAAAAATGTATTGCTATATACTTGTCTCTTAATACAGTTTTTGCTGTGTCCCATATGTTTTGGTATCTGTGGTTCTATTTTCATTTATTTCAAGGAATTTTTTATTTCATTCTTAATTTATTTTTTCATACACTAGTCATTCAGAAGTATGGTGTTTAATTTTTATGTATTTGCATCATTTTAAATGTTCCTCTTATTACTGAAGTCTAGTTGTATTCCATTTTGGTCATATAATATACTTGACATAATTTCAACATTTTTTTTTATTTTTGAGGCTTATTTTGTGTCCTAACATATGGTCAATCTTGAAAAATGTTCCATGTGGTGATAAAAAGAAAGTGTATTCTGTGCTTGGGTGAAATATCTTATAAATGTCTGTAGGTCCATTTGGTCTGTGATGCAGTTTAAATTTGGTGTTTCTTTGTGATTTTCTGTCTAGATGATCTTCTGTTCAGTGCTGAGAGTGGGATGTTGAAGTCCACAACTATTACCGTATTGGAGTCTATCATTCCCTTTAGATCTAATAATATTTGCTTTATGTGTCCAGGTTCTCCACTGTCGGGTGCAGATACATTTATAATTGTTATAATGCTGAATTGATCCCTTTATTATTATATCATATCTTTGTCTTTTTTTACAGCTTTTAACTTAAAGTCTGTTTTGCTGATATAGCATAGATACTCCTACTTATTTTTGGTTTCAGTTGCCACAGAATACCTTTTTTCATCTCTTAGCTTTCAGTCCATGTGTGTCTTTTTGAGTGAGATAAGTTTCTTGTAGGCAGCATATAATTGGCTATTTGATTTTTTATCCATTCAGCCAGTTTATATCTTTATTGAGAAATTTAATCTATTGTCTTGAAGCTTATTATTGATAAGTGAGGATTTACTTCTGTCATTTTGTTGATTGTTTTCTGGTTGTTTTGTATATCTTTTTCTTACTCAAAAATTGTTTATTTTTGTTTTTTCTGTAATGACATGGTTTGATTCCTTTCTCTTTCTCCTTTGTGTATCAGCTCTACCAGTGAGTTGTATGGTTTCACATACTTTCATAATTGTGTTTTCGTAATTATGATCTATTCACTTCTAGATGTGAGAATCTGAATGTCTCAAGAATTTCTTGTAATATTGGTCTAGTGGTGATGAATTTCCTTAGTTTATGCTTGTCTTTAAAAAATTATTTTTCCATAATTTCTGAAGAAAAGTTTTGCTGAGTATAATATTCTTGGTTGACATTTCCTTTTAATTTCAATACTTTGAGTATATCATACCATTCTCTCCTGGCCTATAAGGGTTCTGCTTAGAAATTTACTTTTGATCCAGTGGAGATTCCCTTACATGTGACTTAACATTTTTCTCTCACTGCTTTAAAAAAAAATTTTCCAGGCACAATGGTTCATATACTTTGGGAGGCAGAGGAGACAGGATTGCCTGAGCCCAGGGGTTTGAGACCAGTTTGGGCAACTTGGTGAGACTTTGTCTCTACAATAAATCAAAAAAATGAGCAGGACATGGTGGCACGCACCTGTAGTTCCAGCTACTTGGAAGGCTGAGGCAGAAGGATTGCCTGAGTCCAGCAGGTCGAGGCTGCGGTGGCTGTGAGCATGCCACTGCACTCCAGCCTAGGTGATAGTGAGACTCTGACTCAAAAAAAAATTGTCTTTGACTTTTGGCAATTTTACTGTAATGTGCTTTGAAAAGGTTCTGTTCAGTTTGAACTTACCTGGAGTTTCTTGTGGTTTCTGAACCTGATGTTCACCTCTCCCCCAAAAGTTGGAAAGTTTTCTGCTATTATTTTTTAAATATATTTTCTCATCTTTCCTCTTCTCCTTCTGGGATGACCACAATATGAATTTTTTTTCACTTAATTATGTCCCATAAATCCTGTAGGCTTTCTTCATTCTTTTTTGTCTACCTGTGTTATTTTAAAAGATGTGTCTTCAAGTTGAGAGATTATTTTTTCTACTTGGTCTAGTCTGTTGTTGAAACTCTTTATTGCATTTTTTTATTTATTGAATTCTTCAGCTATAAGATTGCTGTTTGGTTATTTTTTACGCTATCTATCCCTTGATGAATTTCTAATTAAAAGCATGAATTGTTTTCCTGATTTTCAGTTCACTATCTGTATTCTTCTGTATCTCACTGAGTTTCCTTAAGATTATTATATTTTTAAAGATTATTATGTAAGATTATTATTCATTTTTTGGTATTTTATATATTTCCTTATGATTGGGGTCTGTTACTGGAGAATTAATTTTTTCCTTTGTAGGCAACCTACTTCCTTGCTTTTTTTTATGGTTGATGTGCTCCTACGTTGACTTCTATGTAGCTGGTGGAAAAGTTATTTCTTCCAATTTTGTGGAGTAGATTTTAAAGAGAAAGCCTTATTGGTATGAATGAGTCTTGGGGTGTCACTTCAGTGGGATGCATTAGCCTTGGTTCTAGGTAGGTGCAGTAATGTCATCCCTGAGCAGTTTCTTCAGCTGTAATCTATACTCACGGCATTTGGAAAGTTTTCAGTGGCCTAGGCTGAGAGAGTTTGTGGCAAAATGGTTTTTCCAGGAGTGGGCTCACTGGGCTGTTTCTCTTGTCAAGCGTCCATGTGTGCACACACTGTGTTAGCCAACTTGGGATCTGGCTTGTAAGGGCTGGAGTCATAGGGCTGCTACTCTGGCTGAAAGCACAGAATATGATTGTCAGCCAACCTGAGGGCATACTTTCCAGGAGCAACCATGGGGCTGATTCTTAGGGCCAGGACACAGGCACAAGGCTGCTTGACTGACCTGGAGCATGCCTACCAGGAATGATCCCCAGGGCTGTTTCTCAGGCAGAGTATGTGGGCACACAGCTGGCCTGGGTTGTGTCTTCTGGGAGCCACTGATAAAGTTGTTTCTCAGGCCAGGACATAGTTGCACAGCTACTTGGCTGGCCTGGGAACATATTTGTCAGGGGTGGCCCCTGATGCTGTTTCTCAGGCCTGCAATGCAGGTGCACAGCTGCTTGACCAACTTGGGGGTATGTTAGTGGGAGGTGGCCCACAGGGATGGCTCTCAGATCTAAAACGCAAGTGCAAAGCTTCTAGGCTGACTCAGAAGCACGCCCACCAGGGGCAGCCCACAAGGCTGTTTCTCAGGCCCAGTATGGAGGCATCTGTCTGTTTGGCTGAGACATGTTTTCAGAGGTGACCTATGGGACTATTTCTCTGCTCCAGGACATGGGCTCTTGGGTGCTTTGCTGGCCTGAGAACATTTCCATCAAAGGCAGCCTGTGGGACTATGTCTCAGGCCCTTATTAGGGCAGGGATGTTGGGCAGGCTTGAGGCATGTCCACAAGGAGAAGGGTTGAAGGCACTGAGGGGTCCTTAATGTAGGCACATAGCCACTCTACTAGCCTGGTGGTGTATCAGCTGTTTGGAGTCTCAAGGACTTCTCCTGCATGGGGCAAGTCACACAGAGATTTGGTCAGCTCAAGGGTGGAATCAACCTGGGTGAGACTGCCAGACTGTTCCTTGGCTTTGAGTGGTGGGAGTTGGTTTCTCTGCTGTACAGAACCAGAGTCACAGCTGATCCTGGACCCAGGCTTTGTGCAGCTAGGGTTGTGTAATTCAGCCACCTGTGTGATCCTGGCATAATGAAGAGGGAGCCCCAGTTCTGGAGAGGTGCAGTAGTTACTGACCCCAGAGCAGTGTGCACTCCAGCAGCAGCTCTGGTCTCAAGATGGTGCCATGCTGCAGCATCTTGGCTCAGAGGGGATGATTGGGAGATGGGGAGTACATACCTGTGCTCCCAGTCTGAGCAATGCAGCTGTGTGGATTCCTACCAGGTCTCCAAATGGGGCTCAGGGCTTGCCTTGCAAGGATTATAGGATTTTCCTGTTATAAAGACTGTACGTGTTTCCATTGGTACTGTAGGCTGGTAAACACATTCTGCTTAGCTTTTCCCCACAGAGAAAAGTGGGGATGGTTGGGAGATGGGGAGTACACACCTGTGCTCCTAATCTGGGACAATGCAGCTGTGTGAATTCCCACCAGGTCTCCAAACTGGGCTCAGGACTTGCCTTGCAAGGACTGTAGGATTTTCCTATTGTAAGGACTGTACGTGTTTGCATAGGCAATGTGGGCTGGTAAACATGTTCTGCTTAGCTTTTCCCCAGAGAGGAAAGTCCCTCCTGACTCCAGACATAACTGATTCAGCCAAGGGAGACAGGGCTGGAGAGGCTGAGTGCTTCCACACTGCTCTTCTGGACTTACAATCACATGTTCATCTCTACCCTTCTGCTGCACTCCAGTACGAATCCCTTCAACACTCCAATCAAATCTTAGCTGTTTCCTTGTTACTTTGGTCCTTTCTTGTGGGCGAGATGAATGCTAGGCATCTCTAGTCAGTTGTTTTGCTGACATCACTCCTCGACAAGGGTATTTTATTTATTTTCTTCCCTAGTGTGTTCTCTTACCCAAAACAGGGCCTGGTATATAATAGGTTCTCAATAAGCTGTGGTATGCTGATAAATGTTTAATGATTAGTTCCCATAAACAAGCACAACAACAACAACAGCAAACAAAAAACCGCTGGTTTGTAGAATTTGCCAATTTCCAAAGTCTACGTATTCTTATCAGAGCCACCTATATGTCATTAAACACGGAGTTGGAAAGTGATAAGCACAATTGGCTCTCATGACTCATTACAGCTCAGCTCCAGTTGTAATATTTGTTAAAAGAATAAGGAGAAAAAAGGAGGGAAGGAAGAAAATGTACCAAATTCAATATGGAGGAAAATAAAGACTTTTTCAGATAAATGAAGACTATAGGAGTTTACTACCCATAAAACCTCATTCAATTACTAAAGAATTTTTTTTAAGTTAAAAAAAAAAAAGAGTAAAACCACAGAGATTGCATAGAATACAAAAAACAATGGTGATGCAGGAATTATAAAATATATTGAAAAATGTAACTGTCAAATGTAAAAATACAAATTTTTATATTTAAAATTGTGAAAAAAACTCTAGACAACAAAAAGAAGAGAAAGTTCAATGATAAAGAGGCTATTGCCATGGTTCTTGTCTTGCTTAGGAATTGCTTAGAGATATTGAGCAACTGTATATTAAATCTATGAGAATACCACTAAATGCCTAAGAAATACAACTGGTAGCTTCCAAATCTCCAGAATGAAAAAACGGGGAGAGAATATGAAAAGCTTCACATTCCAATATATAGGAGAAAATAGAACAATGAAAAATAATGATAAAGAGAAAACAAAATAAAATGGAGCAAATAATTCACATTACACATAAACAGATTAAAAGCTCTTATCAATTGACCATAGCACATTATTTTTTAAAACTCCAAGACATAGATCTAAATGAAGACAATGCATAGATATTGAAAATTAATGGATGGAAAGCTATACCAGACTTGCAAGTAAAAAATGACAAATGGAACACATGAATTTACTTATGATCCATTAAAATGGCAGCTAATGTTTCTAAGGCCTAACCTACATAAACAAAGACAATGGTTTTTAAAAAAAAGACATTGCTCTTCCTGGGACACTGTATAAAGACACTCAGAATGGTCCAGCATTTGAAATACCATCGTAGGTTTTCCCACAATACAGCCTCTAACAAAACTAGGCTGTCTCGACCTCTAGTAATAGAATTGTTTACCTATATACCAAGAAGGTTGGTAAAACACCAAAGTCTGAGTGTGGTGTGTGCCCAGGCAGACTTTGAGGGGTTTGTACTATGAGACATAAAGTTTTATGAGGTAGTCCAAAAAAAAAAATGTCCGCAAGGCCTATGAAGTTTCCATGTGTACAAAATGTGTTCATGACAGGATCAATCATGCTTTTCTTATGGAGGAGCAGAAAATCATCATGAAAGTGTTGACGGCAGAAGCAGAGAGTCAGAAAGCAAAATAAAGAAATGAAGTTTTTTTTCCCTGTAATAAAAATTAAAAGACTAAAAAACAATAATAAAAAATTTTTTTAAAAAGACATTAGCTATGAAATTGTAAGTGCTGTAAAGCAAGTGTATTCTTGGCAATTGACTTAGCACACAGTGAGGAATGCAAGAAAGAAGCGTGATTGACACTGCAAACTCAAACGGCTTAGGATTCGATGGCACCAGGGATCTCTGGAATGGGGTAAAATAATAAAAATTACACTGCAAATAGAAAGATTGGCTGAAAGTGTTTAAGAAGCAGTTCCCCAGATTCCCTCATAGAGTTGCTTTGAGGATTTTATGAGTAATATATGGAAAGCACACAGAGAAGGGTCTGGTACTAAGTGTTCTATATGTGTTTGCTATGATTACTCCATAGTGGGAAGTTAACAGACAATTCTATTAAAAAATGGAGAAGTAGCAATATAAGCATACTACAGAGATGGGGATTAATACTTTTTAAAAATCATCTAAAAGAAATTAAAGTTGTTTCATCTAGAGGGAGGGGAATAGAGGTTATTAGATTTTTATAATAAACCTCAAAGAATATTTGACTCTATTATCATGATAAAAATTAAAACTTAAAAGGAAGTGCAGATCAAAGGCAGGGAAGCTGGCAAGTATACTAGCAAATACTAACCCAAAGAAGGCGAGCATAACAATTCTATGCTGTTTTTACTCTCAACACTTCTAACACCAGATGTGTGAGTTTTTTCTTCACACCACTCAACCAATTCTCCAACTCTTCTGATACCAATTGGACATCTTAAAAGTTAATGCAATTCTTATTCTAACTACCCAGAGTTAACATAGAGCCCTCAGGCTAAGGCTCAGCCCCACAGGACTGTCTCAGATGCCAATCACAAGTCCATGTTACCCATACAAGGGGGTACACACACCAAAAAGGAATTTATTTATAAAAAACTGTGGATTCTTCCATGTTTAAACCTCAGTCACCTTCAAAGTACTCTCTGTTTGATGGGATATACCTATCAAGATGCTTTCTCTACTGCTCAAAAATGTATTTTTAAATAGTCAATTTGGATGCTTTTTAGTGTTTCTGCTGTTTTTTGTTTCACTTATTCTATATCAGCAAAACGTTTCCCTTTGAGGTTTTTCTTCATTGGGGAAACAACAACAACAAAAATTTGCTCAGGGTGAAATGGTATGAATAGGGAGAGTAGGGCACAGGGGTCATGCCATCTTTTGGTCAAAATCTGCTGAATGCTCAGTGCAGTGTGGGCAGGTTGTTCTTGTAAATCACCCATCATGAAATGGACAACCACTTTGAAAGACTCTACACACACACACACACACACACACACACACACACACACATACACACACACACACACACACGTTCACTGAAGCCAAACGTAGCTTCTCACAAAGCTAGATGGTATAGTGATGCTGACGGCTTCCTCGAATACATTCTTAGTGGGGAAAGCCTGTACTACAAGGGCCCTGCCCTCCAAAAAAATAATCCTGCTTTTTTTCGGGGGGGGGAGTCCTCCTCATAATTTTGACCAGCTAGTTCCCACAACTCCCTTCTCAAGTTTGATGATTTACTAGACCAGTTCACAAAATTCAAGGAAGCACTTTACTTACTGTTACTTGTTTGTTATAAAGACACAACTCAGAAACAGCTAAATGGAGAGATACTTGTGTCTACCATGTTGTACGGTAAAGAACTAATCTCTAATTTAGATAAATTGTTTTACATAATAGGAGAATAGGAAAAGTTGTCCAATTTATTTAAAAAGGCTTTAGAAACTCTGGTACTAAAAGCAGACAAGAATGGTACATGAAAAAAGAATATGTAGACCAATCTCCCTTAAAACAGAAATGGAAACATTGTAAATGAAATACTATACAAAATTTATGTGAAAAACCTAAAGGTAAAGAATATCCAAGACAATTCGAAAACAAACAAGAGAAGAACTTGCCCCACCAGATATGGAAACTTATTTTTAAAACTATGGTAATGGGATTGTGTGACATTAGTGCCTGAGTAGACAAATTGGCCAGAGAAACAACACACAGAATGTGATATGTGACAGACATAGCATTGCAAAACAGAAGGCAAGAAGCCCTGTTCAATCTGTGGTGTTAAAACAATTGGTTGTTCTTAATGAAAAAAAATTGAATTAGATTCCTACTTTACATCCTACACAAAAATATACTGCAAAGGTCTACAGATCTAAATGTGAGAAGTAAAACTCTAAAACTTTGAAAGAAAGTATGACTTTGTGGTAGGGTTTCTTAAATGAGATATTTTAAATAAGATTCTAAAAAGCACAAGACTATTCAGGTAAATATTGATAATTTTTGCAAAACTTTCATAAAACAAAAAATATCAAAATAAAAATTTAAAATAGTTCTTAAGCTGGGAGAAGATATTTGAAATAATAAAGCTAACAAAGAAATAGATCTGGATATAAGGAATACTCAAAAATCAATTTTTAAAAAGATAAGAAAATCCAATAGAAAAATGGACAAAGAATATGAAAAGAAAAAAAAATCACACACCAGAAAAAGAAATACAAGGGCTATCAAACATATGAATAAATTTTGGATCATTCACATTCATCAGAGTGGCAACTATTTAGAGTCTGATGATTCCAGGGATCGGAGTAACATGGAACAACTTACACAATGCAGATGGGTATGTGAATTTGAACAATCCCTTTGGAAGGCAATTTAATAGATCTAGCAAAGTTGAAAACGGGCAAGCCCCCTCAGTTAGCAATTACGCTTCTAGTGAACAGTCTTGAGAAGCTCTTCTTGTTTATTATGCAGACAAATTTAGTTCTTTCATTTTGTCCTACCTTTACCCTTCTAGGATAGGCCCAAAGGAAGCTCCCCAGATCCTCAGCCCCAAAACACATCAAGATGTATCGTGGTGGTTTTCATATATCAAATATAGAAAGAACTTTCCTGAGATCACACCTTGCCCAACAAGACAAAAGTAGCTACAGTCCATTGTGTTTAAAATAACATTGTCCCTTTCCAACACTGATATAAATTTCATTGGAGTAAGAAAGTATTGCCAAGAGAAATGATAAAAATGGAAATTACTTATGAGTCCCACTGCATTTGAAATAGAGTCCAAAACCCTGAACAGGACCTATAAGATCACGGATGCTCTCACTGGTCTGTCTCTCCAGTATCACCTTGTCCCACTCTCCCCCAGTTCTCTTTACTCCAGCCACAATGAGCCTTGGCCAACGCCTTGAACACACCATGCCTCTCTCACCAAAGGGCGCTTGCCTGAAAGCCATCTTCTCTTTGTCTTGCTGGTTCATGGTCAACTTACAGGTTGCAGTTTTTGGCAAACAATAAATACTTGAAGAATATTTTTTGTATGACATAGACCGACTACATACTCCAGTGATTTCTCCTACTTGCCTGTTTGTCTTTAGGAGTGGAGTCTGGTACAATGCCCTTCAAATTCAGGTCACAAATAAGGAGCTGCATCCAACCCCATGGGAATCAGCAGCCTGGGAAGACAGATAACAGGCTGATATAAGGATGCCAGTGGGAACTGATCCTGGATCAATAAAGGGTGCCACCTTTTAAGAAAATGTTCATCACTCCCAAAGCATGACATGAATGGGAATGTGAGAAGGGATGTTCTGCAAGGCATGACCATTTCAAGGGCACACAGCAGTTCTTTTAGATGCAGGGGTCGTTTCTTGTCCTGCTGCAAATATGAAAAATGGTGTTTTTCAAACTTGATCTATGAAGCATAAAGTCAACAAAACCCATTTGGATCATTGTATGTGTGTGTGATTTTGCTAGTCTGGCAATGTCATGGCACAAAGTGCCTGGACCACGGATCCTGAAAGGGACAGACAGTCTCCCATCTCTGATATCAGCTTACCTGTGCATTTGGTCATGGATGGCCCAGAAGCTGTGGGGCTCTGGTTCTTAGAACAGTGCTGTTGTATGTGATTGTCTCCCTGCTGATCCCGCCAAGCTGCAAAGTTCTCAGGCTAGAGGATTTTTTAGGGTATGACTCTCTGCTTGGCTTTGTAGTACTCCAGATTTCAGGATAGAACATGCCGGGTCAGGAGTTTAGGCAGTCAGGTAAAGGATAATAAGACATTCAAACAATGCTTTGGTAGCCTGCATGTTTTGTTGTAGCATGACATGCCCTCTCAGGCAGACTTCAGGCAGCCTAAGTGTCAATAGCTGCTGATTCTTCATGAGATAGCTGATCTCAAATGTGGTCAGCTTCCTGAAGACTTGGCACATGTGTCTTGAGTCAAAAACTATAGGGTTCCTAGGTCTCTCATCATTTAAACATGAAGGCAAGACCCTAACACTCAGAATTCCATCATACATCCCTTCCAGTGGCCAGGATCCAGTCATGTGGCACAACATTTAGGAGTATTAAGACCTGTTACAGGATAAACATCCATCCACAGATCCAGAACCCTAGGGGGAATTGGACTCCCCACCTAGCTTTGCAGCAATTAGGAGAATGGGTGGAGCAGAGGAACCAATACAGTAGTCACAGGAGGTTGTGAACATGATACCAGACGTGCCACACTATTGCAGTGAATATATCTACAGTATTCAGAAATCAGTAAGGCCTCAGAAATTCTGGCTAGCACTCCACCCAGTGAGCCTTGAAGCTGTCCACAGAGACTGCCAGTTGCCCAAGCACAGTCAGAATCCATGGATGCCATTGTTGACCATCAATTCCAGCCCAAGCGACCAAACGGATCCTAGTTGCTTTTCAGCAGCACACAAGAGCTGGAGGACAGGTAGTACTCACTTCCCCTTTTCTACCAAACAAGGAACTGCGCTGTGCTCAGCTCCCATGTAAAACTGTAGCCTGACATTTCTAGGTGCAGTAGGGTTAAACGGATTTAGAAATGGAGCCACATCAATGGGCAAAATGGGAAATACATTCTTACACACCTGGCAAAGCCAACGCCAAAGTAGACAGTGCCCTCATGTGGAAGAAAAAAAAAATGTTTTAAGCAAACAAACTCCTAAGGGTGATCTGTAGCTGAGTAATTTTCAGAAATATGCAAGAAGGAAATTATATTTCCAATGGGAGCTAGCTACCAAGGAAAAATAATTAACTTTATCATATAAAATGTAAACTCAAGAAGTTGTCTGGGACTCAGCAAAATTAGACAACTTATTTTTAATATGAAGAAGTAAATACAGCATCTAGTTAATAGAAAATTCATTTTTTTCCTACCTTCCCCTTAATAGGGGTGACTTTTTTTACAAATATTGTTTGAAGGGGTGCCTCATTAGCAATCTTCCCCCTGGAAACCCACTTATTTCCCCTGGGCCTTAAGTCACAGCCAGCCCCTAGGGTAGAACAGCATAGTTTGACTAGCTCACTAGTGATGTTGCTTTTCCAGGAGTAGCAAGAACAGTGGTGTTTGGATGCACCGGCACCAGAGTCAGATCTTTGCTCAGTCCCCTGAACACACAGCACCCGAAAGCAGGAGGGGGGGTGGAGAGAGGGAGCATCTCTGGAAGGGAAGGCAAAGTTGGGAGGAAGAAAGGTGTATCCCCAGGAATGCATCAAGGTCCTGCCAGGCAGGTAAGAGTGATAGGACCTCTACCAATACCATGGAAATCAGCCAGCCCTACAAATC
Organism: Tarsius wallacei; assembly: GCA_963574415.1. NCBI lineage: Eukaryota > Metazoa > Chordata > Mammalia > Primates > Tarsiidae > Tarsius > Tarsius wallacei. The sequence goes on from CAUYQG010132666.1 coordinate 57,833, forward strand.
AGGGCTCTTCTCCTGGAGAGCCAGCTGTTAAATGTTTACCAGCACACCACTGTACTGCTTCTATGATTTACTCTCCCATTCTTTAAGCACTCTCTCACTCTTCTGTTCCCGCTACCCTTACTCTTCAGCAGCTGCATTTTCGTTCCTTTCATCTATCCCATTTGGCCTGTCCAGGAGCCCTCTCCAAACTCACTTCCTTCTATATCCGGTCTACACTTCCTGTTCCATCAGACTGCTCTGTTACTTGAACCACTAATAATCTAGCCTTGTCCCGTCTAAAATTCACTAACCATCTGGGCTCAGTGGCTCAGTCTGTAATTCCCAGCATTTTGGGAGGCCGAGGCGAGTGGATTGCCTGAGTCTATGGGTTCGAGACCAGCCCAGGCAACTTGGTGAGACCTCGTCTCTACAATATATCAAAAAATTATCCGGGCGTGGTAGTGCGCGCCTGTAATTCCGGCTACTTGGAAGGCTGAGGCTTAAGGATTGCCAGAGCTCAGCAGATCCACGCTGGGGTGGCCGTGAGCATGCCACTGCACTCCAGCCTGGGCAACAGAGTGAGACTCCAACTCAAAAAATAAAATAAAATCCACTAACCAAAAATCCATCAAAGCTATGCCTTTTCCTCCTACTTCATGGCATTGAAGCATTACTGGAGAACATCTCATGGCTCCAAGTGTTGGAACCATTTACATCTGTGGTTCCAGCCTCACAGTCTCCTCCGTGCTTACTGGAAATCCATGCACTGTGCTTGGCCAGCTTCGCTCTTCTGAAACTTAACCACTTTCCCAAAGTTAGTTATTCTCTACCACCATCACCACCACCACCACCCCCCCCACACACTACATATAACCTCACCTCCTACTTCAAAAGGAAAAATTAAAATAGAAGCCATGGTGCAGAAATTCTCTCAACTTCCTAGTGGCCAGCCACCAAAAGTATTTATATCCACATCTATCTTTCTTTTCTTTCAATTAAAGAATTATTCTTGGCTAGGCGCAGTGGCTCAAGCCTATAATCCCAGCACTTTGGGAGGCCGAGGTGAGAGGACTGCCTGAGCCCGCAGTTTTGAGACCAGCCTGGGCAACATGGTGAGACGATGTCTCTACAATAAATCAAAAAATGAGCTGGGCATGGTAGCGCGCACCTGTAGTTCCAGCTACTTGGAAGGCTGAAGTGGAAGGATCGCTGGAGCCCAGCAGGTCGAGGCTGCAGTGGCCGGGAGCGTGCCACTGCACTCCAGTCTGGACAACAGAGTGAGACTCCGACTCAAAAAAAAAAAAAAGTTATTCTTGCTCCTTTCCTTCTTTCTTCAGTGTATTTCAATATCCTTATCTAGAAAATATGGATAATAACACTGACTTAATGGGGTGTTTGTGAGTGTTAAATAAGTTATACTTAATAAATATCTACTTGATTTTCTAATATATAAGCACATCAGGAAGTGATTATTATAGCATAAATTTTTCCTTGGCTTGTTAAAGGCTATGTGACTATCCATGATAACTCTGGCTAATAAATTTAAATTTAAACTGGTTTGTTAGATTTCCAGAGAAGAAGTGTATGATTTGTAAGTTTCACTAGGTTCAAAGATAAGTTCTGACATCTTTTTTCAGTAGTGTTTTCTGTTTGTTTGTTTATTTGTTTGTTCGTTTTTTTTTTAACTGAGGGTGTTATAGTCCATTATAGCACACATAAAAAGAGAACTAATTTTCCCTACAGAGAATTTTCCAAGTAGCCTGTATTTGTCTCCTCTGGAGGTTTCTAGGCATTCTTTTCAAGGAAACATGATTTGCTGATACTTTTAAAATATCAAGAATTCTCTAATAATTATCCTGAATATACAGGTTAAGTTAATGTGTGGCAGGCGAGGATAAGCCTGGTGGTGTTCACATAAGTAGTACTCTAGTGGGTCTAGATGACATTGAGAGTAAATATAATTTAGTACAACAGAAGAAGGCTAATTTTTTGTCCCTCATGTTGAGCAGATTCCTTAGATGAATTTAACAGTTCCTGCAAAGCAGGTTGGTGTGCCTCTGAAGAGAAAAAAATCACCGTGGGAAGAATGAACCACGATGAGAACGAATGAGAATTCACCATGAGAACTAACAGGAATTAGTTCTCATTTCTGACAGGCTAGGCTCTGCTGTTACAGTTTAACAACTTTCACAAAAGCATTTCGTTAATGGGAGGTCAAGACTTAATTTTTATAAGACTAAATAAAGGTTGGGATTAATGATGTGAGGGAAATTTAAGTTACAGAAGGTCCTATAAATGACAATCTACCTTCCGAAGTGTTTGAAGGAACGGTTATTAAATATTGTCAGAAGACAGTTAAATTCATAGTCATAGCTATAATATGAGAGAAACACATCAGGAGGTCTTCAATTTTTCTTTAATTGCCAAAGATCATATAGAGTCAAAAGTAATCGAATGAAGATAAGAGAGATCATACTGAAAAGTCTTTCAGTTAGTTAATAGACAGTATCAAAATATAATAGGTAATATTAACAGTAAATGAAAAGCAAATGGGGAATGAAAAGTCAGAAAATCAGTCTAGTCTATTGTCTTTGGTGGAAGCTTCTTTTTGTGCTTTCTCTGGAACATATTGTGTTGATTGTAAACTATTTATATCTGTAGCCAAAGGCTTCTAGACAATTCCTAAGAATTCTAAATTTAAGATCTCTGAATGGAATGATCATACAGTAGTCAGAAGACAGTTTTGTGTGTTTTTGTAAGTTAGGATCGACGCCTTGGAGGTTTACTATGATGTAAACCAGGTAAGGCCTATCCTATCAAAGCTCAAAGACATCAAAGGCAGTTTTTCTCTAATACCTCCTTTAGAAGACTAAATATTCAAATTTCAGATCATGGAAAGTCTATTTAGGAGGACATTTTAGAAATGCGACATTGTTGGTAATAAAGCTAGAAGCATCATACGAATTTCTTGTAACATTAAGTCATATCATCGTGTAATAGGATTGGAATCTAAGATTGGAAATAATGCTCAAATGCATAAGGCAACCTGTTATTAACTCAGAGGGCAATAACTGTGGTCCCTATGGAGGGCTGATCTTATTCCCATTAAAGTAAATGACAATAATTTGGGCCCTGGGTATTTGATGTTTCTTAGAGTTTTGGTAGTTATAGTTTTAGAATTGTCTGCATTCTTTTTTTCCTGAAGTTTGTAGATAATAAGAGTAGTGGAGATTCTGAGTAAAAGGTAAAACAGGAATGGAATAGAATGAAACTCAGGAGCACCTCTACCAAACATGAAAATTAAGAAGTTGAGAGAGAGAGAGTTGACAGAGAGAGATGAATGAAGGAGACACGTAAAGATCAGAAATGGAAAGAATCCAACTTCCAGTTTCAGTTCTGCCCAAGAATTGCTTATATTTCTATTCACAAGACACCTGTATTCCTGTAATAATTTCTTCTTTTTTGTTGTTTTGTTGTGTTTACATCGTTTGCTTGGTATATGTTATTTGTTCCCACTGGTCAAAGTTTCCATAACTTGATTATCAAATAGACTAATAACTGCAATGATCTGAAACATATCCAATATGTTTAAATCATGAGTACTGTACGTACAGCATTATTGAGAAAAACAAACTGGTCATAATTGAAGGATGCCATGAAACAACTTATTACTGTCAAATAAAGAGAAAAGAATAAACATTTTAACTCCCTTTCTTACATAAAAGATACAACTGAGTAACTCAGTATTAGGTGAGAAGTCTGTCTTTAAAAAAGTATTCCAACTAATACATTTCAAAAGGAATGGTAAAATTAGAATATCACTATTTTTCAGTCCCTAATGAGTTATTAGATCTAGATATTGTTAATAACAACTGACATCATATATATAAGGGAGGGACCCCAAAGATGAATTTATTTTTTTAATGTGCATTTTTTTTTTTTTTTTTTTTTTTTTTTGAGTTGGAGTCTCACTCTGTCACCCAGACTGGAGTGCAGTGGCACGCTCCCAGCCACCACAGCCTCGACCTGCTGGGCTCCGGCGATCCTTCCGCCTCAGCCTTCCGAGTAGTGGGAGCTACAGGCGTGCGCTACCACGCCGGCTAGTTTTTGATTTATCGTAGAGATGAGGTCTCACCAAGTTGCCCAGGCGGGTCTCGAACCCGCAGAATCAGACAATTCACTCACCTCGGCCTCCCAAAGCGCGGGACTACAGGCTGAGCCACCAAGCCCGGCTGCATTTATTCTTACATGTTTAAACTTTAATTACCTTCAAAGTACTTTCCGTTTGATGCAATATACCTATTTAGATACTTTTTCTACCTCTCAAAATAGTTTGTTAACTTGTTGATTTGTGTGCCTTTAAGTGCTTCTGCCGTTTTTTGTTTCACCTCTTCCACATCAGCAAAACGTTCCCTTTGAGGACTTTTTTCATCCAGGGAAACAAACAAACAAAAGTTGCTCAGGGTGAGATCCGGTGAATAGGGAAGTAGGGCACAGGGTTCATGCCGTTTTGGGTCAAAAACTGCTGAAGTCAGCGTGGTGTGGGCTGGTGCGCTCATAAATCACCCATCATGAAATGTGCAAACATGTTGAAAGAATCTCCAAAAAATAATTCACTGGAGCCAAACGCAGCCTCTCACAACAACGCTAGTTGGTACACTGCTGCCAGTGGGTTCCTAGAACACTTATCCAGGAGGGAAGCCTGTAGTATAAGGGGCTTGCCCTCCAAAAAATAATTCTGGGTTTTTTGGGTCCCCCCTCATAAATACATACACAAAGAGACAACTAGACGTTATATGCCTTTTGATGTAAGGAGATAACCCTTTCTATGAGGTATTCTTACCATAAAAGTTGAACTTGAATCTGAGCAAACCTTTTCTTAGAGAAAGTGTGGCAGAGAGGGAAATATGACATCCTCTGACAGGGCATGGTGGCTCACACCTGTAATTTTGGGAGGCAGAGGAAGGAGGATCTCTTGAGCCCAGGAGTTGGAGGTTGAGGTGAGCCGTGATCATGCCACTGCAATCCAGCCTGGGCAACACAGTGAGACCCTGACTGGAAAAAAAAAAAAAGACATCATGTCAATAAAATTAGCCAAAATCAGATTATGAAAAAATATTGTCAGTTTTTTTCAATGGAGGAATTGCAAGAATGTAAGGGGGAAATTGAGAGCAAGAGTGAAAGATATTATTACTGATTAAAAGAGGTTTAAAAGGCATATCACCTAATCTCAATTTTGAGGCCTCGTTTAGATCTGACTCAAACAAATAGTAAAAAAAAGTATATGTTTATGAGAAAATTAGAAATTTGCACACTAATTAAGTATTTTATGATTTAAAGGTTATTGCTAATTGTTTTTTAGTGTGATAATTAATTATAATTACATTTTAATTTTTAAGATAGCCTTTATGTTTTAGAGATGCCTGAAACATTTATGGATGAAGCATGTCTGTGATTCATTTCAAGGTAATATGTGAGAAGAAAAAAGTGGAGTGGGATTAGAGATGAAACAAATTGTCCAGGAGTTGAAAATTGTCAAAGTTGAGTGATGAGAGTTCACTAAACTGTTCTTTTAACTAAATTGGATCAATTGAATATTCATAAATATATTTATATTATTATATATTAAATATATAAAAATATTTTTTAAAAACCCAACTTCTGGAAATATAATATATTCTATTAATATAGTATAGATATAGATCAATAATGTACCTACGGTTTTTACATAAATATTAACTATTTATATATTTAATATTTAATATATAATAGTTTACATTATTGTATATTAAATAGATAAAAATATTTAATATTTATGTAAAAACTGTCAGTACATTATTGATCTATATCTATAATATATTAATACTAGCAGAGACTATCTCTTAACCTTCTAAATATTCAGGATTAGAAGATATTCTCTGCTATATCTTACATGACTCCTTTTCCTTGAGAGGAATTGTCCTGGTGATGTGTCATGTAGTAGTTAAGACTAAGGACTTCAGATTATGCTGCCTGGATTTAAATCTCCATTCCAATAATCGCAAGCTTGTTAGCTCTTTGACTTGAGAACTTTTCTTAATCTTTCCCACCCTTCCTTGGTTCCTCATCACTGAAGCAAATATAAAAACGCACCTTGTAAAGCTGCTGTGAAATAGCATAAACATATCATAGTACCTGATACAATAGTTGCTCAATAAATGTTGGCTGCTATTATTATTCATCGCCTACCAAAAATTGGTGCTTTTAAGACCTAATTTTTTCAGAAGTGAAATAAAAATAACTCTCTGTCCCTATGTATTAGACAATACTGGGATCAAATATACTTTCTTATCTTTATACTAAATAATTCTGATAGAAAGCATACTTTCTTGTTTTTTGTGCTAAACCGTAGCAGGACTGAACAAAGGTACTTATTCCTAGAGGCGTCTGCTCCTGAAAGATAAGACAGCGAGACAGCTAAAAACAACTTATTTATCAAGGTTAACAGCTTGTTCATCCAGGCTCACTTCAAGGCCTCCTTCCCATTTCAAAGCTATTATATCATCAACTCTGCTTACACTGGATCAGCTCCCCTCCTTGCAAGACGCACCTTAAAATCACTGAGCACCTCCAGGCCGCTGGGGACGTCTTCTGGGGACATCTTTCGCACACTTCCTACCTCAGGGCTGACTCCATGCCAAACTGTCCCTGGGGAGCCACGCCCGCGATTCCCTGAGGGGTTCCGGCAGGTGGCCCCGGCAGCCCCCCCCATGTCTGGACCCTGGAGAGGGCCGGCGGGCAGGCCGCGGGCGGGCGTGTCTCATTGCATGTGGTGTGGTTTGGCGCGTGTGTGTCTGGGGTCCCGCGTGTCGTGTCTGTGCGGGTGACAGCCTCCCCGGCGAGGCTGGACTCAACTCAGGGGACTTGGGCTTGCTGGTAGCTTCAGCGATTGTAGAGATGGGTGGGGCGCTGGGGTCCTCGCTGCTGGACGGGGCTGGGGTCCCATCCGCCTGAGGCCGCCCGTCAAGCCCCGGCCACTGCCCGGCCATGGGATTTGAGGAGGGGTGCCCCTTATGCAAGCTGGCGTGGAGCAGGGACCCCGGCCCTGGGCGCCGTCCGTCAGTGAGCCGGTGGGCTTAGCAGCGCGGCTGCGCTCTCAGGTTGGGGGGTGCTCACGGGGCACGCCTGGCCCAGAGGTGTCTGTGGCCAGGCTGCTTCTAGAATCTTCCTTGGGACCCTTGCTGGCCGCGGGGCCCTGGCTATTCGGCTGCCTGGACGGGCGGGGGTCGGGGGGCCGTGAGGGTCCGGCATTGTATAGTTGCATTTTTTTCTTTTCTCATTTTCCTCACTCGGCCCCTTTATTTTCTGTTCTGCTTTTGGCTTGTGTGATTTTCCCCTTGGCGAAAGGTGCATCCGGCCTTTCATGCCCGACACACAGGATTTCAGTTTCTCTGGGGTTTGTTGGACGGCGTGGAGACCACTCCTAAACTCAGGTAAAAAGAGAAAAAAAAACGAGTAACTAAAGGAATGAACCACCTCTACCTCTGGGCGCGCCTGGCCCACCCCGGCCGTGGGGGGTGGGCCGCCAACATTTTCAGGTTTTGCAGAACATTCAGGTATTAAAGGGTTAAAAGACAAAAAGACAAAAAAAAAAAAAAAAAGAGCCTGATTTTGAAATCTAAAAGACACTGAAAGTTTACATTTTATAGTAACATTATTAAGCAGATTGTATTTAAACTTCAGAAATATTTAAGACAATTGTAACCCTGTAAAGCGGATGAGATATTAAAACAGACAAAAACACTTCTGGCTTTAACAGAAAAAAAAATCACTGAGCACATCTTGGTTACTGTGAATAATGCTGAAGTGAACATTGGCGTGCTAATATCTGATTTTAATTCTGGATAAATACTCAGAAATGGGATTGCTAAATCATATGCTGTTCTATTCTTGAGGAATCTCCATGTTGTTTTCCATAATGGCTGCGCCATTTTGTCCATCAATGAATGAGTGGATAAAGGAAACATGCCATACACATACAAGGGCATATTATTCATCTTTTAAGAAGCAAGAAATCCTGCAATATGCAATAACATGAATTGACCTTGAATATATTATGTTAAGTGAAATAAGTCACTCACAAAAGACAAACACTGTATAAATCCACTTATATATGATATCTAAGATAATCAAACTAATAAATCAGAGACTAGAATTGTGGTTTACAGGGGCTGGGGAAGGGAGAAATGAAGAATCCCTAATCAACAGGTATAAAAACAGCTCAATTATAAAGGATAAATAGGTTCTAGAGATCTGCTGTACAACATTGGTCTATTGTTGGTAATACTGTATCATACACTTGAAAATGTGTTAAAAGGATAGACTTCACATTACGTGTTCTCACCACAATAAAATTCAGCTTAAAAAAATAATAACTCACTCCAGGCACTAAAGCTCTAAAAAATGCCTTGCCTTATTTTTCCATTTTCAGACACTTATAAGGCCAGTTAAGGCAGGGTTCTTCCTTACTGTAGATAATCTCACAAACTTGGCTTTGCTTTATCATTTGTTTTTTCTGGTGGTCCTTGAGGTAACTGACAGTTACTCAATAGATTAGTTCAGGCACATGAGTGGCGATTCAAAGACATCTACTCATTCTGAAAGTCAGCATCTAAAATTGAGAAAATTCTCAATACTTGAGATTACAGAATATCATAAAATATTTCCAATAAACCAGCTCCTAGGGCTAATTTGGTTCCCAACACCTGACCTTTGGAAACAAGACCCCATTTGTTTTATGACCATCTGGTCCCAGAACAGGACTCTTATCATACTAAGTGCTCAAAAAGTAGATGCTGAAAACAAATGAAATCACAATTAGTTCCTTATTTTTATGGATGTGATTCTACAATAATTTTTTAATTCATAAGGAAGAATGATATCTTACTAATACAGGTGACTTCTCAAAATTGTGTCCCCTGAGGAATTTTGAAATAGGTTGGTTTTAAAATGACAATATATCCATTGCTCATGAGGAGAAAATAAACAAAATAGTTCCATAAGAAAAGAAGCAATTTCCAAAAGATCGATGCAATCCTTCTGTAAGAAACCAATTTCTCACTAGAGGGAGCTCAGAATCCACCATTAAATGAAAAGGCAAGCTGAAGAAAATGTCATTTCACTTTAGGAAATATGACATTGATTTCCAGAAGTTGAGGTTTTTTTTAAATATACCAATTTCCTTCCATTATTAACATCTGAAATTCTAATTACATTAAAAGAAAATTATGCAAAGTGTCATAATAACCAGCCAGTTATGGCATTATCTTTATCTTCTTGGAGGATAAATCTCCCTGGCTGCCCGTTTCCTTGTCCACATGTAACCCTGTAAAGCATTCTCACCTTTAAAATTGCGTCCTCTTTGGTACACTTGGGGGAGTTGACTATCTCATAGCCACTCCTAAGCCAGTGTTCTCAGCATCCTGCTTCTCTCCATCATCCACTTCATCTCCTCTGACACAGCTCAAAAACTTCATTTACCACCCTGACCTCAGCTGCCAAGTCCTTCAGTGTCAACAGCAGTGTTAAGATTAGGTATGGAGCAAAGTTTTTAAAGGTTGGAGAGAAAACAGCACCATATCTTAACAAGCTCCTTACCCCCCCCCCCCCCTTAACTGAGAAATTCTCACTGACTCTCATTTCTCCTCAGGTTCCAGAACCACAATCATCCCCTGCCCTTAACCCCAGATTATGAAGATGTTCTCTATTTTTTGAAATTCTTCAGGTCTCTCTCTAGCTTAGACAGGGGTTCCGAAATGTCCCATGGAGGCATATCCCAAATATTGTATTTGTATAGGATGTACTCATATCTAAAAAACAAAAACTATTGTTTATCTGAAATTCAAATTTTACTAGGCATTTTATTTTTTTTCTAAATCTAGCAGCTCAGCCCCAGAGTCGTCTCTCTTCTGTCCCTGGGGATGCAGGAGAAAACTCAAGATTCCTCCCTCATCCGTTAAACAAAGTCCTCTTTATTTCATTCTCTCCCATTCAGACAACACCCAGAGGAACTCACGTTTCTCTTTTCTCTGCCTTAGAAGAAATATTTGGTTTATATTTCAAATAGCAGAGTTTTTCCTTTCTTTCTGTCTCAGTCATATATCATGCCCCTCTTAACGTGTTCGCATTCGACCAGCTGGAATGGTTTGTTTTCCAGTTTCATTACCGGGATTGAACACAGGTGTTTCAGAATCACCTCATTTACCCATTTCGTTCATCGTGTTTATGCAAACTGTGCGCTAGACACCATACACTCTAGGTACAGGATAAGAAGAAAGAACCAGCCCACATCAGCTGATGACTTTGAACTCGGCTGAAAACGTTGAATCCTGCCTAGTGTTTTCACATTTCATTTGACGTGCTTTGTAAGTGGACGACTTTTTTTTTTTTTTTTTTTGCAGGCAATTGTGTTTCATTGAGACTCAAGTCCCTTCAGGGAGGCCCAGAAGAGCCGGGGAGAGAGAGCGGGCCAGGGAAGCGGCCGGCTCCGACGTCGCCCGGGCGGGAGGGGCCCCCTCGCGTCCGGGCCGACCTTTCGGCTCACGCCCGCCGTGGATCGGCTGCCCCGAAGCCACGGGGCGGGGGGGTGCCGAGCGTCCTCTCGGCTGGCATCGCGGCCGAGCCCGCGGCAGCTGTGCCCTCCGTCCAACATGGGACCCAGCCCTGGCGTGGCCTCCGGGCCGGGCGCGCGGCACACGGCCTTTCGCTCCTGGGGGCCGAGTTCCCTCCGGCGTCTCTTCCCGCCGGGCTCCCCGCGCCCGTCGGAGTGCCCGCCGGCCGAGCCGGGCGCTGTGTCCTCACGACCCCGGGGTCTCGCGGTCCGTCCCTGCAGCTCCCCGCCCCGTCTCGGGATCGGCCGGCGCCCCCGGCGTCTCCGTCGGCCGGTCTTCCTGCCCGGCGGCAGAAGCGCCTCCCGAAGAGGCTGGCACAGCTCCCCACCGCCCTCTGCCGGCCCGGCTCTCTCGGCTCGAGCGGTGGGAAGCCCCCTCCGGCTGCCCGTGGGCCGGGCGTTGGGACGGTTGGGGTCGGACGCGCCCTGTGGGCCTGACCCTTCGCCAGACTCCGCAAGCGCCCCCGTGGCTTCATCGGTGTTATTTCGGGGCCTGGTTCTCCGGGCTTGGTTGCTGTCTGCCCGCCCCGGGGGTCTCCACGCCGGGGCTGACCCACGCGTCTCGTAAGGCGGCGACCCAGGGCGGGGCTCTGCGTGGGGTCGACCACCGGCCTTTCTGGACGCGGGGCTGCCAGGGGAAGGAGAAGCAAACGGGAATCTCGTGCTTCCCGGCCGCGACGCTGGCGGCGAGGTCCCCCAAGCCTTGTCACCGAGCGGCGGGCTCCCGGCGGCCGGGAAGCGCGAGGCGGCCGAGGCTCCACGCACCTCCGGCGGCCCGCGGCGGGCGAGCCCTGGGATACTTGCGGGCCAGCGAAACACGGAGGGCCGCCGGCCTCGGCGCGCCTCCCTCCGTGCTCCGGCTGAGCGCCCGGCCCGAGTCGGCCGCCCTCCCCCAAAGCGGGCCGCCGGCTCGACGTCTCGGGTGCGACGTGCTTCTCGGGGCGGCAGGGGGCGGCCGAGCCCCTCGGCGGGAGGCGAGTCGGGCCTCCTGCTCCCGGCGGCCCTTCCGGCAGGCGCGGCGGCCCGGGGCCCTCCGCAGACAAGCTCCGCAGCGGCGTCCGTGCCGCAGTGGCTGCCGACGACCTCGAAGAGCTGCTGACGTTGGGATGTCTCGGCCGCATCGCGAGGGCCGCCCCGGCGGCACGGCGCCAGCCGCTGGAGGCCGGCCGCTCTCTGGCGACGACTTTCAGCGCCACTGGGGTCCCAGTTCTTACACGTCCAGCTGGGGGCACCTGGCCAGAGGAGCCGCCGCCAAGGGTCGTGAGGACCGGGTAACGGCATAGGGTGTCCATGTCCCACTGCACGGTTGACTGCGCTGCCGCTAACTGCAACTGTGCTCACTACAGCAAGTAGACTAGAAAAGCGAAGGAGACGAACAACACTAAGAATACTGAGTGGCTGGCACTACTCCAAAAGCACGCCAACTCTACCAAGACTACTAAGGAAGACTGCTAACGGAAAAAGTCAAAACGTGTGAACTATACTAACAATGCTAACTACATTTAGAGAGAAAACGAGGGAAGACAAGCCACACAAGGAAAGGCACAAAGGAAATGAGAAGAAGGAGAAAATAGTAAAAGAATAGACAAAGAGGAGAGAAACAAAAAGACTAAGAAATGAAAGAGAAACAAGGCAGTAGAGAGAGGAACAAATGAGAATGAGGAAAAAGAGAAAAAGAGGAAAAAATAAACACAGTAGGAAAACACCAAGGATCAACAGATGCAGCACAAGGTCTCGCTCCACAGGGGCTGTACAGGCTTCCTGGGATGTAACGACCAAAAACCTCAGACCAGCCAGTGGCTTATGTGGGCGTGCGGGATTCCATCACAGGTCGGAGCAGCTGACGTGGCTGGGCTACTCCCCAGGTTTTTTTTTGTTTTGTTTGCAATAAACTTTTTCTCCTTGTGACAGAAGGTGGTTTTTTGTTTGTTTCTGTTTGTCTAGGTGGGTTCTAGAGACCGTTGTTTGCCTTCCCAAAAATTAACTCCTGGCTAGGCTCATGCCTCTAATCCCAGCATTTTGAAAGGCCTGGGTGGGAGAGCAATTGAGCCCAGGCTTTCTTTTCTTTTTTTCTTTTTTATAATCAATATTTTTTATTGTGATATTGTGGGGTACAGATAAGGGTTAGGTATACAAATATGCTTCGTTCAGGCACCATTGTTGATAAGAGGTGTCTCCCGGTCCCTTCCCCTCCTCCCCATAGTTTCCCACCACTGTCAGTCATTTTCTTATGGCAATACATTGGATGATCAAGGTCCACTATATGAGTGAGAACATGTGATACTCAGATCTTTGTTTCTGTGAGAGGTCACTCAGTATTATAGACTCTAGTTCCATCCAGGTTGCTGCGAAAGTCATGATTTTGTTCTTTTTTATGGCTGCGTAGTATTCCATCGTGAATATGTACCACATTT